>JAOQMS010000006.1:2286373-2299024 GCA_027563885.1 Erythroxylum longipes | reverse complement strand
GGTTTTGTGAAGGATCTATTAGCTCAAACGTGGTTAGAGCGCCTAAGCTGAAAAGCTTGGGAGGTTGGTGGTTCGAATCCACCTGGATCCCCCTCGTCCCTGATATTTTGAAATTTAGTTTTAATAATAATATTTTGTAAATAATTGTAGAACAGCATTGTTTTAAAGTTAGGTCCGGTTCATTTCGTGAAAGAGTTCGGCCTGGTTGTTTGATGAAAGAGTTAGGCTGATGGGCAGCGAGCTCGGTCTAATTTGTTCCATAGTGTTACTGGTCGAATTCTGATTTCATTTGCACAGGTGTTGATTTGCTTTGCTTTAATTGCAAGTACTTTTCAAAGCTTAGACTTATTCAAAACTGCAGATCATGCCGTTTTTGACTTGCGGAGGTTCTTCTGATCTGTCACAATACATAAACTGTATTAGTTAATACAAAACTGTGTTCCCGACAAGTTGTTGATAGTTTAGTATGTGCTTATCATGACAGTTTCGTTATAATGTACGCTTTTAATTACATCTCTAGAAGTTATTAACATTGACAAATATGATTGAGAAAAAAAGAGATTACGGAACTCATTGACGAATCAAATAATTATGTTCCGCCTTTGACCAAGGCTGAGACATGCTAGAGTGCTCGTGCGAAACACGACAAACAAGCAGATAAGTCGGACTGGCGTTGATGGCGGTGAAGGAGAACAGCATGTGGCTGTAGCAACGTCCAAAAAGTCCTGACGCCGACCCCGGTATCGTGGAAGCAAACAAATCCAATAAACAATCGGTTCATGAATCACACCTTAACATTTGTTAAAAAAAAGAATTAAAACAATTTTTTACTGCTAATTTAATTTTTTTAAAAAAATATTAATAACACTCTCTAGAAGTTAATAGAGTGTTATTAATATTTGTGTTTGCTCGGCTTGATTAATATGACATTGCATTCGAGTAATTTAAATTTGTTATAGCAAAAGTAATTCTTTGACATTGATTAAATATATAATTCGTTATCAACGTTATTACAAAAGGTTTATTGTTATTTATTAAAAATACTAATAGCACTAAAATAATAAAATTATATTTATATCAATTAATAATTATTATGTTTGTTAGCTTAACTAATATGTTATCATATCTAAATAATTTGGATAATATCAAATGTTGATATATTATTAGAAAAAACTATTTTAAATCAACTTGTAATTTAAACTTTGAATATTTTTGTAAAAGATTTCAATAAAATTCAATGTTTTTAAAACTGGTAAGTTAAAGCGATAAGATAAAAATTTTAAGATTTAAAAGGTTTTAACTTGTCATAAAAACGGTTAAAGATTGAATAAAATTAAAGAATTTAAAAAAATTTGAAGAAGATTATAATTGAAAAAAGAGTTTGTTAAATAAAAATTAATTGGTTTATTTTAGTTTTTACAAACTGATTAGTTTATAAAAAACGGTTGATTAATTAATAAATTGATTAGTTTTTAACAAAAAAAATTATTAAACTAAATCAAATTGAAAAATTAAAAACTGAATTGAAAAATTAACTCAAACCAGCAAAACAATGGTTTTTCTTTTATACATTAAATCTACTAAAATTCAGTTTTTAATTAATTTATTAAATAAATAATAAATAATATAACGTTAATATTAAAGTGATATTTAATTAATGAATATTTTAAACATTTTTAAATTGTCAGGGTTCATATTTATTTTTATGTTACTGTTCAGTATTATGCTACCTTTGTATTTTTTAAAAAATATAAGAGCAAAATGGTATCAAAAACAAGATTAAAGGTTTAATCAGAGAAATACGATATAGGAAAAAAATTCTGTGAATCTTGTTTCACACGAACTCGTTTCATGTTCTTGAGGAGTTCTATATGACGACAAGTCTAATAGAACAGAAACCATTTGGTCTCTCAGGTTCTGTCGGTTGGTAATTGGTCTCTACTTCATTCACTTGGTATGCAAATCCTAACTTGCCGTGTTGATTGATCTGATAAAAAGTTTGTGACTTTGTATGTTTTTACTTTCTGTCTCAGCTGATTCTCTGTTGGGATTGGATGTTTTTCTTTTTCTTCTTCTGTTCTGACCGATCCTGAGATCTGTCATCTTTTGTCTTGTGAATGATTGTTCAATTCTTACGCCACTTTATGTGAACTATGTTCTTCATTTCCAATATATCTAGAGTTTAAACCCAGGCTCAAGGTCAGGTACCAGAACCACTCATGTTTCGTCGTAAGAACTCGTCTTCTCACAATCAGGAAGATGAAGCCCTGCACCATCAGGCCAAGGTGATGAATAAATTGCGTGTTTCTGAGTTGATAATGTCATTAACCTGTGTATCTGTTACAATACTGCTTTGCTAATTTCCTGTTTTGGTGCTCAGATCAAGGAGCTTAAGGATGCAATTGGTTCTCTGTCTGGTCGGAGCCACCAGTTCTGTACCGATGCATGTTTCAGAAGATATCTGGTAGCTCAAAACTGGAACGTAGATAAAGCAAAGAAAATGTTGGAGGAGACACTTGAATGGAGATCATCGTACAAGCCTGAGGAAATTCGCTGGGTAGGTGATCTGTAAAACTGAGTGTGCACGTCTTTGACCTTGGAAGGATAAAATTTTTCCCTTATTCATTGTATTGTCAGCCTGAAATCGCAATCGAAAGTGAGAGCGGAAAAGCATATAAAGCTAATTTTCACGACCGTCAAGGAAGGACCGTTCTTATACTAAGACCAGCAATGCAGGTATAGAATTGGAAAGACTTGATTCCACTAATTTTTCTTAAATTGAACTAAATGCCATTGCAACTACTGCAGAATACAACAGGAAAAGAAAACCAGATCCGGCAGTTGGTATACCTATTAGAGAATGCAATCCTGAACCTTCCACAAGGTCAAGAACAAATGTCCTGGTTGATAGACTTTACTGGCTGGTCCATGGCCAACAGTGTTCCCATCAGGACTGCCCATGAGACTTCCTACATATTGCAGAACCATTATCCTGAGAGGCTAGCCGTTTCGTTTATGTACAATCCTCCTCGGATTTTTGAAGCGTTCTGGAAGGTTTGAATTCTAATGCCCTCACTGCATTCTGTTCTATGAAAACTTGGAAGTTATTGATCCCCACCTGATTAACACTTGAAATCATATGGCTTCACACCAGTACTAGCAGCTGTAAGAGGCCAATGCTGCTACACACTGATGAAGCTTAAAAATTCCCTCTTCCTTAGTAATGACACAAATCAGATTAGTGTTCTGATCCAATATATTGCAGGTTGTCAAGTGTTTCTTGGATCCCAAAACTTTTGAAAAGGTGAAGTTTGTCTACCCTAATAAAAATGACAGTGTGGAAGTCATGAAGTCGTGCTTCGATGAGGAAAATCTTCCCAAAGAGTTTGGAGGAAAAGCCATATTGAAGTACAACCATGAAGAATTCTCAAAGTTAATGATTGAAGATGATCTGAAAGCTGCGTCATTCTGGGGATTTGACTACAAGGACTCATGAAGCCAGTGACAGTTTTGATGGAGCTGAAGCGGCATCAAAGTCGGTTGGCTCCCTAATCTCTCCAGCTAGCTATTTGCTTCTAATGTGCAGATCTTCATCTTTGGCAACCTTTATTTGGCTACGAACATTTTCCCTTCTCTTTACTCTAACATTTCTCTTGCTGACACTGCATTTTCATGGAAGGTGTACTTATAAATCAAATCACCCTATTTTCACCAGTATTCGTAACTGTATTGGCCACATAGGTTGAACCACTGTTATCCCTTCACATTAGCAGGAAGCACTTTATCTTTCAAACCCGTCTAGAACACAGTATCTGAAACAAACTACAATTCAAGAGGAAAAACAACAAAAGTAGGGGGAAAATCCTAATTCAAAAGTCAAAATATGGTGCCAGATCACCATTTTTCAAGCATAATGTTAGGTGCCTTTGGATTTTCAGAACTGGGCATGCTACATCAGGTAAGAGGGATCAAACAAGCCTTCTTTTGAAGTTTCGAGAGGTTGCTTGGTAAGTGCGAATCAGCAATCCAACTCCTATGCCAATTCCAACACAAATGCCGAGTCCAATCCCCACACCAACCCTCACACCTGCATTGAACCAGGACAGTTCGCCATCTTCACTTTCTAAATACTCCTTCCTCCTCCAGTACATGTTACCAAAATCTTCTTCAGTTTCCAATTTGTAACTCTTGTACTCAGCTACCTGCAAAGCAGAATTGTGATGATATCACAAATGAGGTGCAGAAAGTACCTTCCTATTATGTAGCCATTAATGACTTAAATCATAGTAGGAGCAAAGATAAGGGTGGCACTAAACTGAACGAAGTTCAATTCTAGAGATATACATACCTCAGAAAAATGTCAAAGCACACGTGCCAAATAATCAAACGGAGGAGATTTTTATGTTTTTTTCAGCTCAAAGCGTTGAGCTTTACTTAGATCAAACTATAGAAATTCCAGTCCATGGAAAGAAGATTATAGAGCTGATTAATCATGGCCTACAAACCAATATCCCAAAAAGTGCAAATTTCTCTGGACAGAACCAAAATACTCCCTTCACAAAACACTCGGTCACCTAGGAGACAGAGGGACCAATTGTGGAAAGCAGCCTCCTTCCATTAACATCAGACTCAGAGCCTGCCAGTGAAAGGATATTGAAAACAATGTAACAGAAAGGATGAGGAGAGGAAATTGAGTACTAT
Source organism: Erythroxylum longipes (assembly GCA_027563885.1). NCBI lineage: Eukaryota > Viridiplantae > Streptophyta > Magnoliopsida > Malpighiales > Erythroxylaceae > Erythroxylum > Erythroxylum longipes. Next base: position 2,294,323 of record JAOQMS010000006.1, on the reverse strand, counting down.
CTCACTTGGAGACAGTGCTCTACCCATACCCGTGTCACATCCAGGATAAGATACTCCATGCAAGTTCAAGGATCAATGTCTAATGAAGCGTGAGACCCTTTAAGACAGTGAAACATGTTTCAGTACAGGAAACAGACAACAGTTTAGAACATCCCGTTTAAAGTTAATAATTGGGTAAGTACAGAGAATATCTGCACAGAAACATGGGGCTGTTTTGAGCAGTACAAGAACACTTCTTAATGCAATGTCTGATAATGGTAATCAAATGAATTATCGCCAAATTTCAAGAGTTTTACCTTAAGTTCATCACCAGATGAATCGTTTTTGAGGGATTCTGTTGTCTCGTTCTCCGGAATTGCATCCAACACACCCTTTCTATTATGCTTCTTTCCATAACTAAGCTGCATAATCTTGGTTAATATGAAAGGCATTCCTGGGAAACACCCTGTAATTTAAACTTCAATGGTTGGTGATGGCGACTCAGGATAGGCGATTTCTTTTCCCTTTAAGAAGCCAGTACCATCTGTAATTGCAGATTCACAAGTCATACTCCACCTCTTCTCATTGCATTTAAACTCCCCATTTGAACCATTGTTGTTCCACATTTGAAGGACCCCGGAAAGAATAAGGCAATCTTTCTCATACACTTCAAATTTCACACTCCCAGTTGTCCTAATACTATCTGCGCTTACAAATGTAGCTTCTTCAGATTTTTTATCTATTCGATCCCTTCTAAGAAGTGACGAGATACCGTCCGAACACATGCCACTTATAGCATCATTAGCTTCGAATTGGGTATCAGGAGTTAGAGGGATGTGTTGAGAGTAAGAAACTCGGGGGTCAAGTCATCAACCTGAAAATTACTGATCCTAACATAAAAGACTCTCAAATCAAACCAAGATGAGGAAAATTTGCTGCGAGACTGAAATGGTGAGTATTGGACAATCTGAAGATTGCAAATTTCTGCTTCACCATTGCTGGATGCTTCATAAGAACCCTCCACGAAGATAATCAGAGCTTAACCCTCACAGAAACCTCCCAACTTAGATTGAACTGATAACATGTAAAGGACCGTACAAGTGGCAATCAAATACTCAGAAAAAGAAAACCTGTTGCAAAAAGAAGCAGATATTTGTTTACCCAGATGAACCCTAAGAGGAAAAAGGCTTTAAGATTGCACGTGAGATTAAGTTTAGAAGAATGCAGAGAAACCCAGAAACAGCCTCGAATCACCTTTATCAAAATAGTAAAGAAGGCCTAATATTTAGGAAACAGAAACCCTTAAAAATAGGAACACGTAAAGGGAAAAATCATAAGAAAGCAACAAACACGAAAGGAGCAATCTTTAACTGTTCTGTAATTCTGACTGACACTAACGAAACACGCATGCACACGCTTCAACACCAATTCCAGGAGCAAGAAAAACCGAAAACTACGCACAAATTTAACAAAGAACGAGTCAGAGGTACAAAACCCAGGAAGCCAGGCTCAAGTTGACAACAAACACATAAAAATCAAGAGATAAAGACACCATCTTCGTCTGCAAGTTACCTGATTTATCATGTACGCAGGAGTAACAAACAATGAAACAGAGCAAGCAACCTATGCCCTGCCAAACCCATGACCCATTCACTTTTATTCTTTTTTTTGTTCGGGTGATCATCACAAGGAAGAAGAAGAACCTATCAACTCTTTGAATATGTTAACTCAAAACAAAAAAATGCCATTTTCATATACCTAACAAACCAAAATTGCCAGCTTTAACCAAACTAAAATATATTTCCAACCACACTCTGAACTTTGGTAAAATTAAGCTCATAATTTGTGTAATTTTCTAATATTATATTCGTATATACAAACAATATAGTACAGCTTACGAGTTACATGAATTAAGACATTTGTTGTTGCTGTCCGTACGTGTCTCTCAATGCGCCGGAAAGCTATGAATATTTTTTAAAAAATCATTTTAATTTCATTTTAATTTTAATTAAATCAATTAACACAAATAACTTAAAAACTCAACCGATTCAACTAATTCAATAATAAAAACCTTAAATTATTTAATTTTTGGTTCAGTTTTTAATTTTTTAGATCGATTTATTTTAATTATTTTTGTTGTTAAAATTGATTAATTTATTAATTAATCAGGTAAATTTTGTAAATTAATAATTGCTTATAAACCAAAATAAATCAATTAATATTCATTTATTAATCTTTTTTTCAATTAAACTTTAAATTCTTCGATAAATAAAGACAATCATATTTTAGCTTTTTTATTTTATTTAATTACTAGTCGGTTTTATGACATTCTAATATCGGTTAAATTTTTTAAACCTTAAACTTGTAGCCTTATTCGTTTAACTTTCAGTTCAGTTTTTAAAACATTGATTGAACCGAATTTATTATTGATTCAAAATATCAACTTTGCATGTATCATTAGTGATTCAAGTTTAAGAGTTTTAAAATCTTACTCTTAATATATTTAGAAATTAAATACTTGGCAATGATAATTCATTAAATCCATTTATTAAATTACCAAGTGTTAATTTTGGTGTATATGATTGAAAAATTATTACATATTTTTAAAATTTTTCATTAATATATTCATAAAGAACAATAATTGCAGATATTTTTATTAATATTTTCAAAAATGGGGAGTAAGATATAAAGTTGATAAGGTGAATTAGTCCAAACCTAAGTGGAGGATTAGGTTAAGAAAATTAATTAGTTTATTAGGAAATCCTAAGATAAGGGTTACAGGGATAACAGAAAATCATTGATAATATGATATAACAGACCTCTGTCAGATTTATAGGTTCGATACTTTATGATGCACAGAATCATTATATAAAGATAACTGCAGAGTATATATGTATTTATGTATAATAGAAGTAAATTTATGTAAACCAAATATGGTTGGTGTGAATGGTTCAGTACTCTCATCCTTTAACTAAAGGTCTCGAGTTCGAGTTCTGAAAATAGAAAAATCTGTTTGGCTAGCACTTTATCCCTTACAGACTGACCCGGTGTGAGTAAGGATTAGTCTAAGAGTGGATAGCTTAAAATCACTTTTCTATAGTTGGCACCCCCAGAACATCTCGTGAGCTAACAAAAAAAAAGGAAATAAATTTATGTAAGAATTAAATAGTTTAATATAAGTGATTATTAAATGACTCAATAATTTAAAGGAAAACAATTAATTTGACTTAAACAGATAATAATATTTTTTTAATATGGAGCAAATCCACTAGTTTAATATGAAGTTCTATACATGCAAGTACATATTAAGGGTTGATTGGCAATAAGATAATTGCATCAGTTGTTAACTGATTGTCTTAGTGATTAGTTAATAGAGGATTATATCAGTTAATTTGACTAATGGATAACATCAACTGTTTATTAAAGATGTTTGATAAAATTAGATGTTTAGTATTAACTGTTTATATATAAAATAACTTATAAGGGTATAACTTAAAAAAAATTATAAGAATATGAGTATTATTTCTTAGTATTTCTGTGAATATTTTCATAAGATTTTAGATTTTAATTTTACAAAAATTAAATTTATAAATATAATAAAAAACATAGATAATATAATAATAATAATAAAATGAATCATCTTTTAATTTAATTTAATATAATTTTTTCTATAATTTATAAATTAATTAAACAATTTTAATAAATGAATCAATTTTTAATTTTTACATTTTTTATCTTAAAATTTTATTTAAAAAATTAAAATTAAAATGATAAAAAAAAAATCAAAACACACTTAATTTAAAACCAAAACAAGTGTCCTGATGACACTTATTTTGGTTTTTTATTTTTTATAAAATTAATAATAACATAATTAACATTAATTTTAATTTTAACTTTTTATAAAATATAATTAAACTTAAAATAAAAATAAAATAACTCATAAATTGGGACACTTATGTCACACCTGTGATAATTAGAAGCATGTCAATTTTATTTTTAAGAATAAAATAAATGATATAATTAACTTTTTGTATATTACATTTTTAGCTTTCGAGTGAGATTCTCGTAAATTCATACATTTTTTTTTCAACTGATTGAGTTAAATCTCTTAACCTAATCAGTCATTTATCAAATATTTCTATCGATTATTTGATATGTTCAATCTTCTAAAGGTTTTGAAACCGCTAAAAATCAGGGTGTTTGATATGTTCAATCATCTAAAAGTTTTGAAATCCCTAAAAATTAGCTGATAAGCTATTTATCAAACTAGACCTATACCTTGAGGTATCATGATTGATGGGTTGTCCTCCAACTTTTGACTTAAAGACTACTTGGGACCCTAAACTTACTATCTTTGCCCATACATACGTGTTTACATTACACTTAATAGAGATAAACACCAAATGATGTTGATTTGGAAACCTAATTCGCTGCTTAAACCATAAGACAAGGCCTTGATTGTAGAATTTGTCTGTAAATCATTATTCATTTAATTGATTGATGTGAAATTTTCTATATTTGTCTACATTGAAGTAGCACTCAAGTCAAATTTGATTTAAAATTAATTAATAAAAATTTAAAATATCACATGTTAATTATAATACAAACTTTAATTACAGACTTAATATCAACTATGAACTTGTATTAATGAAAAAATTATGAAAAAAATATTTGCTTTGCTATCAACTACACGATGAGCAAGCTGTTGAACTATTTGAACAAGCTTCTAAAACCTTTGATCAATTATTATGAAAATTGTATATTTTGATAACGTTAATGTCTTTATATTTTTTTTAATACATGGACCTCTTAATTAGTCAAAGAAACCAAACATCTACAAATTTACTTATGCAAATAACATAAAACCTTAAGAGCTATTTATAGTAACATTATTAGGTCTTCTTATCACATGCTCAATACATACCGATTTATATTGATTAAGGCCCTTTTTTCTTTTGCTAGATCTTTTATTGAGCTTTAAAATAAAATATAAAAAATTCATAATTTTGAGCCAAACAATTAAATTAACTAGGTATAAATTTATTCATTAAATCATCTGTTTTAATTACTTTGTTTTAACCCTGTTATATTAAATCTCATCTATATATTTATATGGGATTTACGTAAATATGTGAATGAATGAAACATGATAAGAACACCATAACTGAAACAGAAGATCTGAACTCACATACTTGTCTCAAACTTAAATTATTTATTATAATTCATTAAAAATATGTGATTGTAAATTATTAATAATTTGTTTAATACATATTTGATTCAAATAGTCGTAGGGGTTAACATGCCTTATTTTCTGTTTGACCCTTGCACAACATTGGTGGCACTGTTAACCTACCCTCAATTGCCCACGTGGCGACTTCATGAACTTACAAAATACGGTATATTGTACACGTGGCAACTTCTTGAAGCTCTAATTAATTACATTGTCCACGTGGCAAATGGCAATGCAATTAAGGGGCTTATGATTAAGAAGAAAGGGGTAAAGAAGTCATTTGGACGGATATGGGTCAACAAAGTAACGTGAGGAAGATTTGATAGGATTCGTATTGGACGGTCATGATGGAATGGGACCACAACTTATCTGATCATGACGATGATGATGACGTTTAACTACTCCATCATGGACCCACAGACAAAGATTAACCGGATAGTTCACTTATGGAATTCACAATAACCTCGGGCGTACACTTTAAAAGCTATCATATATAGACTACTAAAATCTAAAATTACGTATTTTTTGAATTTTAAAACAAAAATTAAATTGATAAGATAAAAAATTTAATATTTAAAAGGTAAAATTACAAAATTTTAAAAATAATCAAAGAAGACAATTTTTACCCATTAAAAAATGTAATTAAAAATAAAAAGAAGACAATTTTTACCCATAAAAAATTAATTAAAAATAAAAATATTATTAAATACAATTAATATGTTTATTTTGGCTTATAAAAACTGAATAGTGTATAAAAATTATCTGATTAATTAATAAATTAATCAATTTTTAACAATTAAATTAAATTGAAAAGTTGAAAAATGAACCGGAGAATTAACCGGTTCAAGGCTTTTACTGTTAAATTGACTGAGTCGGTTTGATTTTTAAAACAATGAAAATTATCGAGTGTAAATGTTTTAAGTTTATCATTAACTATTTAAATTGAATTTATTTATTAATTTAAATATACATTTAAAATAAAATTGTATTACAAAAAATATATCTAAACAATAATTATTGACATAAAAAATTGTGAATTTTATTAATGTATAAAATTAAAAGTGGATTTTGATATATTTTTAATATTTAAAAATTAAGTTGGAATAAAATTTATTTAATTATTAATACCTTATTATGAATATATGAAATTTAAGATCTTGAATTATTTATGTTATATACAATTTATGGGTATTACTTCCGTACCAAAATTTATCAAAAGTATGTAACGACTAAAAGGAGATTTTCCAATAAAAGGTATTATTTAAATATTTTGTACATGATTCAAGTTTAAAATTTTAAATGTGATTAAATTGTATTAATAGTTTTTTATAAATAAAGTTAAAAATTAATTAAATAGGAAAAATTATTAAATAAAAATTAAATATTTTTAATTTATAAAAATCAATCGATTAATTAATAAATTAATTATTTTAAATTTATTTAAATATGTTAAAAATTAAATTGAATTTAATTAATTTAAATATTTCAATAATAATAAGACTAACTTTACCTTGCACACGTAAAACCGGCACAATCTTTCTTTTTAACTTTGAGCGCTTTTGGTCTAAAACCCTAACCATGGTTAGGCAAGAGTAGTGTCACTAGTCCCTTTAACCTTATTAGGCTTGTTTCGACTTTCGACCCCATTTCCATTCGATAGCTCCAACCTTGTCTGCTCTTTTCTTCTCCAACCAAAGAGTAGTGTTCATACTCGTATATTGTATTGCGTAAAGAGCAAAGGCATAACACATATGAATTTGGTCATGTTTTGGAGCTTTTTTCTCATTATTGATTCAGTATTCTGCTCAATGAAATGACCCTTTTGATTTCTGCTTCCTTGGAGAGAAAAGGTAAATAATTTTTCTTGCAGAATCTTTAATAATATCGATCAAAGGTACGAGCAGAAGGGTTTATGCTGCAGAAAGAGTCGTGCTGTGTTCATTTGGAGAGGCTGGAGAGTAGTAAAGAATGAAACTTTGTATCAAGATTTGATTTTTATATGTATGTTCGAGTGTTTCTTCTTGTATAGGGTAGTTTAAGGTTACTGTTTATTGGGAAAAGATTTGATGGGTAAGAAGAAACCTCAAAAGACAAAGGAACTCTCAGTGGCAATATCAGAAGCTTCATCGACAGGAAATGAAGCCCAGCAACATCAACAACTGTCTCAGACTCCTCGAAAGAGAGGTAGGCCTCGCAAGATCGTTGAAAAGAGTACTGAAACCAAAGTGAAGAAAGAGCAACTAACCGGAGAAGGTAACACTGTTGATGCTGATCAATCAAAAAAGATTAAAACTAGCAAGGAAGAAGAAGAAGAAAAACAACAACAAGGGCAAAAGGTAGAGGCTGAGGGAGTCCTGTCGACTCATAAGCGAGGGAAAAAGAAAGAAAGTGAACAACCTGAAGAAAGAGAGCCTCCAAGAAGAAGCAGGAGGAGGAAGAGCCAACCCAGAAAGAGCTACTAAATCGGTACTATTACAAGTTCTATGTATCCACTCTTTCCCGAGGTCTGCAGCTAAATTTGACAAGAACCCATATTGGAAAAACTTCAAGAGATGATGTTCTAATTCAAAGAACTTCTGGTTACGAATTGCAGAATCAATGTTCTTGACGACTAGCTTCATCATTCTTAGCCAGTTAGCTTGTAAGATGTACTCCTCCTTTTGTCTGCATGTTTTTCAAGTGAAAGAAAGGTGCTTCGGGGTTGGGTGGAGGTTTTCTATTGATTAATTACTACATATATA
>JAOQMS010000006.1:2252636-2286273 GCA_027563885.1 Erythroxylum longipes | reverse complement strand
AAGTTAACATATGTTAAAAGCTATAAAAAGACTTTAACATACCTCGGTGTACAGATTCCGTGAAATTGTTAGTAAATTCATCCTCGTTTCAGACTTAGAAAGTTCAATTAAAATTATAAAACTGAAATTAAATATTTTCTGTATTTTTTCGTTTATTTCTTTTTCAAGATCCATCCGTAACTCTCGTACTAAGGCTCATGTTACATGTTGTTACACGTTACAATAAGAACTATCAGAATTCTTGTTTTACTCCTGTCCCATAAAGCATTATCATCATCAAGTTGTAGAATACCAAAATTGGGCAGGTATTTATTCAAAGTAGATGCGTCATAGTACAATTTAAACGTTGAAGTAAGCGTGGAAAAGGCTAAAAATGTATTTTGAATTTTAATGTTAAGAATACATAATAAGTTTTAACGTTTTAAAATATTCAAATTAAAATTTTAACATTTTTAAATATTCAAAACAGACTTTAAGTAAATAGAAAATTTAACAAAATTAATTTTTCATTAGTTAAATATTATATTAATTCTAACATTACATTTTTTATTTTCTTAAAATAAAAAATAGGCTCTACTAATAAAGTTAGTTTAACTCCTCGTTACTTAAATAACACGTTAATGCTGACATGGCATAACATTATTTTATTTTTTAAAATTAAAATGAACCGATTGATCACTGCATTAAATATATAACAATAGATCCTACTTGCCATGAGATTTATTGTGTGAAATGTATAATTGTAGAATCTATTATCACGAGACAATGTGATTCATATTAAACCCTCTTTTTATTTAAAAAATATATACTCACGTGATATTTAATTAACGAATGGTTAATCTAATAAAAATTTTCATCTATTTAAAATTTATTTTAAATATTTTAAAATTTTTAAGGTTAAATTTAAAAGCTTCATAACGTTAAAATTTAAAATATATTTTATTGTAAATATTGAAATTTAAAATGCATTCTTCGAGAATTTCCCAGAAATATCCAAAGTACTGTAAGTTGAATTCTGGCACTGTACGTCAGCTGGTCATTCAAAGTGGCTCCTTGTCTAATTTAGAGCCATTCATTTGCCAACGTGAATCACTCGTCAGCCACCGTTTTCTATTAGCTGTCTTTGTGTGACTTGAAATCCTGTTCCATTGGATTCAATCAATGTTTGTCATCTGCAACCAAAAGACAATGTAGTACCTGTTGTCGTGCGAGGGGCATTATCCTACTAGGGAGTTAAGAGCCACTCACAGCTGATAATAAATACATCTTTTCACCGGTGGGGGCAATTTCACAATTCCTCACTTTTTCGACGTGAAAGTGATGTTGACAGGGAAGGATCATGCAGAAGAAGCGCAACACTCGTGGATTACATTGTTACCGTCCTTTAAATCGAGGCAGAGAAGGTGGATACGATTGCGCTTTGTTCTGAAACGTTGGTATATGTGTGGTTCTCTTTTCTTATCCCCAGCTAGAATACACTGTTCTTCCACTACCTGTTTATATATTTTCATGCTTGGTCCAACACTCTCTTTTCTATGAGCATTCGCTTTTCTCTTTAAATTTACAAACATGTCAGTTCATAACAATGGGTTCCAGGAAGATGCACAATGGCAAGAGCTAAAGCTCCCACATTTATTACATACTGATGCAGTTCAAAAACTCCACGCAACTATCCAAAATAAGTGGGATTTTCTCCGACAGTCAGCATGCCAAACCGCGGCTGGAAGAGCACTGTGGAAGCATGTTACTCATGACCCACTTGCAGACTTGCTAGCAGGAGAGACGTACCTTAGAAAATTTCATGAGAAGATAAAGAATGACCTTCTTAACAATGCCAGGGAAGTTTCAGGAGTAATTCTTGCAGTTCGAACCCTTTGGTTTGATTCGAAGCTAGAAGCTGCTCTTGACTCTTTAAGTGGGGGAACGCAAGTAGTTCTCCTTGGCGCAGGTTGGTCATCCATCTATTCTTCAATTTTACTTGTTTCAAATCTGAAATCTGACTGATATCAGTCCCCTCTCCCAGCATTCAGTTCAAATTTAAAGTCAGAAATCATGCTATAATTCAGAGTTTAACATCTAGAATTGGAGTATGGGCCATGACACAAGTCCAGTTATATGTAACTATTACAGAAAGGAATCAGTAAAGGTTCTGACCTTTAGTCAATTGTGCTTTCCCTGACAAAATTTTCTGCATATGGATCAAACTAGGGTGCACAGTTGTCGAAAGTGAACCATAAAGTTAAAAGATTCGATTGAGTCTACTGAATTACAAGCGGGTTTGTCAGTTAGTGGATGATACAACCAGCCACTCAAAAGAAAAGACAGATAAAGCTTTAGTGCGACTTCCAGACTGCTATTGATTAGTCTATGTAACAGTAACTTGTGACATAATTTGACCGCTGGTAATTGAATGCCTGGAGTGAATAAAAGATGAGTGCTCTCTTAGGCTGCTTTAGTGACCGGCAATAGGAAAAGTTATTTCGCATTCAAGTAGTTAAAACATCTTACTATGTCTGGTAACAAAACTTTGCTATCCAATGTCAGGAATGGATACAAGAGCATACCGTCTAAGCTGCCTGAAGGAGAGCGATGTATTTGAAGTTGATTTTCCTGAAGTTTTAGAAGTTAAAACCACTCTTTTAGAGGCAGCAAACGAATCAATCAACAACGACCAGCATCCAACATTGAAATCAAAATCTTTATGTAGAGTGGCAGCTGACATAACGAATAACGATTGGCTTGAAAAGCTTCAGAACTCAGGCTTTGTTCCAGAAAAAAGTACAGTTTGGGTTCTAGAAGGTATCATCTACTACCTCTCCCACTCTGACGCCATGCAAGTATTGCAGATCATTGCTGATAAGTGTGCCCTTACCAACACGGTTCTGTTGGCAGATTTTATGAACAAGCCATCAACAACGCTATCCAGCTCCAACTTCCATTTCTATTGTGATTGGCCAGAGCGCTTACTTCCATCTCTGGGATTTTCCGATGTAAAGCTTTCACAGATTGGCGACCCTGATGCTCATTTTGGGCTCACGGCCGATCCATCAAATCTGTTCAACAAGCTCCGCAGCTTGCCCAGGTCAATGCAAACCCACCCAGATGATGGATCACCTTGCTGCCGCTTGTATTTGGTGCAGGCATCTGGTCTAACCAGTCAAACGTAGTCCATATAAAAGGCAATTTGAGCATAATGTAGAAACCATAGGTGTCTACAACAAATACATATAGAAGTAAGCATCATTTTTACGAAGTATTAATCTAATAAATCATCTATAAAAAGATCATACAGCCATGCTGCAGATCTTTTCAGGAAGTTCTTAATTTGGTTTATGATGCAATTATCGGCTTCTAGATTCTTCTACTACGATCAAGCTAATTATTCTACACAGTACACAAAGCAAAGAATTATTTTTTGTTCGAGGAGCAAACAGAAAAAGATGGATAAAAGAACATATAGGTCATGGTTATGTATCATACTCCTGGTGATCATGCGTCAACAATAAGGGCTCAAGATGCCAGAGATACAAGCAACACAAAATTCTCACTACGTTACAGTATACACGGCAGAGAGAATGATCTAATCTCCAGTAATTGTATATATGAAGTATTAACAATCGTAACTTATAACAGCCATGGCAGTAAGCCGTCAGGACTGTATACGTGAAAGCATAAAAATAATTCGAGCAGATGATAACTAATTTATGAAAGACTCCTCTGGAGGGATGCATAAAGTAGCATTATTGGTACCATTAAGAGAGAGAGAGAGAGAGAGAGAGAGAGAGAGAGTAGTTCTATATTTGCAATACATAATTTTCAGATCACCAAGCTCCCATGAGATATGGATACGAAGGCTCTAAGCCACAGGAGCTACGAATGATTGGCACGTTGAAATACATCTTATCCCGTGGCAATCGTAATATGTTAAGAAGATCCTCGTCGTGAAGACAACAATAGTATATCAAACCAATTTTAGCAACTATGTTAACCCAATCAATAGTCTCCTAGCTGCCCATTAATCACTATGTTCATCTTTAAGTACTTAAATAGCAATTAAAAATATTATTAACATTCTGTGACAAGCATTTCATAGCTATTCAGGTAAAACATTTTGGTTAGCTGATAGAGAGTGAGAGTCAATTTCCGAAGAGTGGATACTTGATTCTGCAAGTATGGCGAGAGAGAGAGAAAACTAATACCATGTTCAAGAAAGTATTCAAAGAAGTAAAGGAAATTTCAAAGAGCCAAGTTACACTTTCTTTTACGGTCGCGAGATGCCATGATAGAGAAACCTTATCTGTGTGGAAGACTGTAAGAAGATACGTAAATCAATGAAAAGGAAAGTGATTGCAACAATGAAAACAACGTAGACGAAGGAAGATGCAACCAATTCAAGCCAAACTTAAGACTAAATAAAAAAAGAAAGAAGAGAGCCAAGTTCACTTTTTTTATGGTCAATATGCCATGATAGAGAAACCTTGTCTGTGTGGAAGACTGTAAGAAGATACATAAAATTCAACGAAAAGGAAATTAATTGCACCAATGAAAACAACGTAGGGGAAGGAAGATGCAACCAATTCAAGCCAAACTTATGACTAACTACAAAAAGAAAGAAGTGACTACAAAACCTCGTAAACAGGTATTGGCCTGAAAATTTTAATGCTGAAACAAAATTAAACATTAATCACGCTTCAAGGCAGTCCTTCACACTCTGCTCAAATTTGTCTAGTGAGGATAAAGCATCCATGAGAGTATCAACTGCCTTTTGCCTGCACGACAAAAGGAAAACAAAAGAGTAGAGACATTAGGAAATTTTTGGTAAAGTACAATTATCCAATTTCACCATTTGAGTAGAAAAGAAACGGAGTTCAAAACTTTTGCAACAGTGATTCCACAATTCACGTCAGTCAAAACTATTCTCAACTTGAAAACTGTATCAGCAAAATGAACAAATGCCAGCTGCCCAAAAGGTATCATAATTAAAGAAAACTCTCCTTTTTAACTCCTTACAAATCAATGACAATGTTTCATTAGTAAATAGGAAAATTCCAATCAAAAGGAAAAAATAATGTTTATCCGTAATTCTACTCCAGAACATAACTTCTGCTACTGGATTTCATGCGTTCCTGGACTCTTTCGCAGTAAACAGAATACTGGATTAAATTAATTTTGAGCCACTTTGTTAGCTGGAAACAACAATTAGTCTGTGAACAAAAAAGAAAGAACTCCTATAAAACATTTTGACACATTACACATTTTTAAATGTTATGAAAATCAAATAGAACTATATAGTTCATCAACATTAAAAGCATCCAGTCTAGGACTATAATTAGGGATGACAATAGGTCGGATTGGGCTAGGGCCTATTAAGGCCCGAGCTCGAGTCCAACTCCATCCCGTTCGAGCTGTTTTTTTATATTTTTAATTAAAAATGTAAAACGACGTTATTTTGCTTATATGTGTCGGGCCTTGGGCAGGAAGATGCAACCAATTCAGGCCAAACTTATGACTGTTCAAAGATACACCAGCTACACAATTGCAAGTTAAAAGATAACATTACCTATTGCGAACAAGCTTAATATTGGCTTCATTAGCCACACCATTCAGAGAAGAGAAAGATCTGCATAAAAAGAATCAACAAGAAGAAAACTCAGAACTTCAAACTTCTAGCACCTGCTCGTCTCAATGAGAATGAGCAATAAAAATTGACCAAAGAAAGTAGGATCTGAAGCCAATAAGAAATAAATTACTTGTTAATAATTGAAATTCCTATCATTCCCCTATGGAATCTGATAGAAGCTGATATATTCAAAATACTCTAAAACGGTTTATTTTGACAATGAAACAGCACGGCTATTTCATATAAGACTCACAATTTCAAAGATAAAGAAAAGCAGAGATAACCTTTGATGTGACAATGTTCCAGAAATCAGCATTAGGTACATGTAAGCAGCTGACATACAAATATGAGATTTCCGTAATCATAATTTTGATTTTGGTTTCACTAACCTCTTAAATACGTGCATAGAACCAGTTACAAAAGCCGTAAACTTCAAGATGGTTATAAGATTTCTTGCATCTAAACCCACTGCATCTTGATTTCATTATTTTACAGGTATTATTTTCAATACAGCATATAAAAAATGACCAAACCATTCGTGAGAAAACATTAACAGCACACCCATCGAAAGAAAGAAATAATAGGGTTACCTACTTTATAAGGTCATCTAGCATCGCCTCAGCTTCCAGCTTTATAGGGTCCTTTTTGTCAAGCAATGAAGAAGCATTTTTCACAATTAATCTAAACGTACAAACCTGAACAAGCAACGATTCAACTGCCAATTAATAAAGTAAGATATTGGAAAGTAATCAAATGTGGAAACAGAGAAATTTGTCAATACCTCAACACCGGTATTCGCCTGAAAATTAACGAAGGAATTGCGCTCTTGCGCTACGCAATCCCTGAAAGCGGATTTCAGCTGCCTCTGAATTTCCTCTGTCTCCTTTTCCGTAAATTCAGAATCACTACTTGCTGATAAAATCATAAAAACCAACAAATTTTTCACACGTTAGAGTTACAGTAACATACAGAATAAGAGATAGAGTAGTGAAAAGGTTTTCTAAAAGAAAAGCATACGTACAGAGTAGGAGATAAACAGAGCGAAGAATTTCGCGGGAAGCGTCAATGGGAGCCAGTAGGAACTTAGCAGACTTCCTCTTCTGGTCTTTAAGCCAATCCTTGGGTCCTGCTGCGTAATTCTCACACAATCAGTGTTAGCGTTTCCAAAAAAAAATAATCAAAATTTTTTTTTTCAATGAATAGGGAATGACGGGGCTACATATGCCGATGGAGAAGGCCGTGGCCGGAGCGGGTTGCGAGAGCAGATCGAGGAATGAGAGCAAAGCGACGCTTCTGCGAGAGATGCCGGTGAGACGGAGACGAACTGGGGAGATTTTAGGGTTTGAAATTGGGGATTTTGGAGGGAGTGAATTGAGTAGGATTGAAGGTGAAGAAGAAGAAGGTGAAAAGGAACTCATGACTTTAATGTGTTTGTTTTCGGATTCATTACCCGCCTTTTATTTAACGGTTATTAACGGACACATACGTGGCAATTCTTTTGGATTATTGTTAATAAATTCTGATAAAATAATAATTATATATTTAAAAATTGAAATTAAAACAATTATCAACACTTTAATGGTTTTTTTAATTTATAGGCCTTTTCAAATATATTATGATATTACAAATCAATTAATTGATGAATTTGAGATATGACCATAATTAATCAATTTAATATTTAATTTATTGAGTTATATGTAGAGTTGGTAAATATGCAAACAATTTCAAAATTAATAAAATGATATAATTTTATTAAATTTGATAAATTATTTCTTCCTGATTTTAATTTATTTAAATCTATTTTAAAAAAATATTTAAAATTCGTCCAACTCATATGTCAACTTATATTTCACAAATTAATATTAGATCAAGATTATTACAGAGCTATGGCTCAAGCTATGAATCAATATCCCAACCAGGTATCATAGACATATTATCTTACAAGTATATGTGAAACTATATGATTAAGCAAAAATCTAAATTAATAATACAACAATAACAATAACATCCATAATAATGACATCTCAATTGAAATCCTTGAGATACGAGTTTAGAAAGATTAAAAAGTACGCAGTCTTATCTTTAGCTTGCAAATAAATCGTTTTTGATTGACCCACAATAAAGATAAATAAATAATGGATAAATGCATGAATAAATTACTATATAATAAATACTACCTAAGTAAACAAATAAATAATATAAGTTAATGATAACATGTATATCTTTAATAGTTTAAAAATTGTAATAATTATCATATTTTAAATGAAAATTTTATTTTATGTTTACGTGCAACACTTCATAAATTATTTAAGTTGAATAATCTAAAAATAAATTAGTAAAATACTTATAATTTGGCTCTTTTCTCTAAAATAATACAATTTAATATTATTAAAAAATCATACTTTATAAAATAATTGCATTATCATTCAGCTAATTTTTTCATAACATACATATTATATTTTTAATAATAAAAAGGTGAGTATTATAATTTTAATATGGGTAGAGTGTAGACCTCTTTAATAAAAATTGTTCTTGGGTCAATTATTGCTAAAATGACTATAACTAGTCATTTGTATAGTTGATTTTTACCACTTTTAAACTCTTTAATATTTTTATGTTTAGTCAATATGAGATACTCTAACACTCTCTCTTAAGTGCAACTGGGACTAGATATCCAGTTACCACTTAAAATAAATTCAACGATAACCGAACTGGGCCGCTGGGACTAGAATTCTTGATGGACAATCGAGAAATTAATAATCTGGACCAAACATGTTTTGATATTATATTAGAAATTTTAATACGGATAGAGTGTACAACTCATTAATAAAAATTAAACTTAGGTTAATCATTACTAAAATAATTAAAAATAGTAATTTAAATAATTGACCTTTATTATTCATAAATCTTTTAACATTTTGACGTTCGGAAACTCTTAACAGTATAAAAAGTGTTGAATTGTAATTTTTTAAAAATTAGTATTTAATAAAAAGTTGTTGGCTTAAGAGTTGAATCCTTTTTCGTACGTGACAAGTATACTTTAATGACTTTTTACTCGTTATCCATGCAATTGTTATATGTGATTACGTAGTTGTGGATGAGATTGAATGAGTTAAGCATGTCATGTCAATCTTCAGAAAGCGACCTACCTCTTTACGTATTCCTTCTCAATTTGGAGGTATAGTTTAATTCTTGTTACAGCTAGCACCCAACTTTACATATACATTCCTATCCTACGCCCATTATATTTCCGTTACCTTTTTTTTTCTGTTTTTGTTGAATTACATTATTCTTATTCCACTTAATTGACAATCTGGAGCCTGATCCAAAATTTTGTTTTTGAATTTCGATTACAACTGAATTTGAATTAATTCAAAGTTTGACTCGTTAGAGTTAAATATATTTTTAATTTTAAAAATTAAAGAATGCCATATTTCAATTAAAAATTTTAGATTTTGACTCTCGTTAAATCAGTCGTACTAGACAACTTAATATCAAATTCTACTTTAAACCTGGTCGGCTTGAACTATACCCTTCGACTTCAAAGTTGGGTAAATTTTGGCTTGGCAAATTTTACAAAATCTAATGCCTTTGCACTACAGATGTTTATGGGCCAAAACAGGATAATGGTAGCCCATGGCTTGGTCCATGGCCAGAAGGGTTGAGATGGGTCTGATAGTGACCCGACTCGACTATGGATTGATCGGACAGATCTGTCATCTTTTTTTTAAAGAAAAAAATTTCAAAACGACATCGTTTTTTGATTAACGACGTTATTTTTGAAGCAATGGTCGACCTGTGGCCCGTTTAACTCAGGCCAAAATATGAGCCGAACCGAGCTAGTTTTGACTTCCTTACTTTGCACCAATCAAGGAGGAGTTCCATTTATTGAACCATTATTTTTTATTTTTAGTTGAACTCCAAAATTTAATAATTATTTCAAAAAATTAGTAAGAATTTAAAGGATTTATTTCATATAAAGTGATAAAATAATTTTTTATCAATTACAAGTAAGTTAGTTATTATTAATTAAAAATTTAATATTGATATTAAGTAAAAATATCATGAAATTCTCATCTATTTAATAGACATTTAAGATAAAAGATGCAAATATTTTTGTGATTTTTATTTATTTAGTAATAATATATTATTTTTAAATTAATTAAAAATATTTACAATATTAAATTTTTTTGTTTTTATCATTTACTCCAATAAAAATTGGTTATTAAAATATCATTTAAATAGTATTTATATTCATATCATTTAAACAATTATATATATTGGCCAAAAGTGCATAGAATACAACTTAAACCTTAGCGTTTTAAAACGTACAAATTGAACCATAACATTTTCAAAAAATTCAGAACATACTATAAATGAACAAAAAATTTGAAGATTAATTTTTTGTCAGTTAAATGTCATGTCAATACTAACATTATATTATTTTTATATTTTTAAATAAAAAGTAGTTCCTATTATTATATAACTAGCTTTTTAAAAACTAATTAGAATTAGTTACTTACTATGTGACAGTCCAATCCACCGTTTTATATTTTAAATAGTAAGTCCTACTTACTAAGTGATCGTGAGGTTTTTTTATTTTAAAAATATAAAATAACATTTAACTGATAACTTTGTTAAATTACTTCAAAACATTTATATGTTCTATGTAGCGAGGTTGTGAAGCAAGTCACGATTCTCCACCAATTTTAACGCAACCAGTAATTTTGAGCTCACAAAATCAAGGAATCACATTTGGGGATCTAGGGATTTCGTGAGTGTGTGAAGTGTTTAACAGATGAGAGAAGTCGGTGGTATACAAATGATAAGGGACTTTACATAAAACGCAGTGTACAAGGTAAGCTACAAGAGCAAAACGCAGAACAGAGACACTAAAGAAGACTTGAAAAAACGCAGCGTACAAGAAGGCGTCTCTAAGTAACTCACGTGAGAGACACGTGAAGCCACCCCCCTTTTAGCTGATATCTCGCACTTGTTATGAAGGCTGAAATAAACCAACTCACTGAAGCCTATAAAAGGCAGAAGCAATCATCAGTTCAATACACAACATACATACATAGATTTTTATTACTACCAAAATTATCAGTGAGATTTACGAATAGGAAATAAGGAGTTAAAGAATTGCTGTGGGCACTTACAAAAGAGTACTGGTGAGTTCATAGGGAACTCTTGCAAGTGTTTTTTCAAAACACTTATCCTCTTGTAACTTGTATTTTGCCTTTCAAGATCTTAGTAACATCAGCTACGTGATTTTGATCCTTTCACGTAGATAGCATTAAGCTATCGAATCAAGTAAACTTTGTGTGTTGATTTTCTTCTTCTTTCTTGCATATTACGCTAACCTAAAAATTTCAGATTCATCTTTTTTTAGTATCTTGCAAAGTAAAGATAGCAAAATCTGAAGCTTATTCTCAATAGAAGTGGTATCAGAGCTAATCCGAAACTTCCTGGCCAATTCTTGGCTACTCAAAGCATCAAGATTCATCAAGAATTTCTGTAAGTAAATTTCCTAATGTATTTCTTTACGCGACATTCAAAATGGTAGGAAAAGAAATGGATGTCTTCACTGGTAAGGAAGATTTCACCATCTGAAAACTCCAAATGCAAGCTCTTCTTAAGTCTTATGAATGTTATGGAGCTATCGATGATCAGTATGATGTTGAAACTGATCCAATAAAAAGACTCAAGATGCAAAGACTTGCACATTGCAAGTTAATGCTTCACTTATCACCAGTTGTGACAAGGAAAGTGCATAATTGTAATACTGCACAGAAACTGAGGCAGAAACTTGATGAAATATATGCAAAAAGATGTCTTCCTAACAAGATTACTCTTCTGCATAATCTTGCTAACTACAAGATGAACACATCTATCTCCCTAGATGATAAACTAGAATATTTCTTTAAGTTAGTACAAGATTTAGAAGTTGCAGATGAAAAGATCTATGAGGAGCATCAAGCTGTAGTAATTCTAAAGGCTCTACTTTCTGAATTCAATGCATTCAAGAAGGTGATTAATCACGCTAGTGGAGAATCCCTCACTGTCAAGAGGGTATTAGGCTCACTAATGAAAGAAATAGTGGATGTTAATCCATTCAAGAAAGAGGCAGAAGTGATGTTTGTAGAAAACAATCAATAAGACAAGAAGTCACAGAAAAAGAATAGCAAGAAAGGGAAATGGCAGAAGGGAAGTGGAAAGGATAAGCACACCAAAGAAGGTGGTGAAAAGAAGAAAAAGGTGAAAGGCAAGAAGTGTTATTACTGTGATAGAGAGGGACATTTTGTAAGAGACTGCAGAAAGAAGAAAAGGGATAAAGTTGCATAAAGTGGAGATGCAAGAAATGTGGACAAACCAGAGGACTCTAGTGGTGATGAGATACTGGTAGTCACTAAAGAGAGTGAAGATCTCAGTAGAGAATGGATCTTCGACTCTGGATGCACTATGCATGAGACTCCTCATAGAGACTGGTTCATAACATTTGAACCAGTCACTGCCAAAGTAAAGATGGCAGATTCTGGGCAACAAAGGATAGAAGGATTGGGAGTGTCTCCATCAAAATGTTTGATGGGAAGAGGAGAACCCTATTCAATGTCAGATTTGTGCCTGGAGTAAGGAGGAAGCTGATTTCTAAAAGCATGTTTGACAAACAAGGTTTTCAGATCAGATCTACGGATGGACTCAGAGAAATCCTAAAGGATGGTAGAGTCATTATCAGAGGAGTTGAAAGAGGTGGGTTGTACTATGTTATAGGCTCTACCGATATTAACCACGTCACTGAGAAGAGAAATCTTGACTCAACTAAGAAGTGACATTCAAGGTTGGGCCATACAGGGAACAAGAGTATGTTCCACCTCTCAAAACAAGGATTGATTCCTGAACAAAATCTAGGGAAGCTGGAATTCTGTGAGTCACGTGTGCTAGGAAAGTATCACCGATCCAGTTTCCATAAAAGAGCAAAGAGGGCCACAGAGATCATGGAATATGCTCATAGTGATTTCTGGGGGCTAGCTCAAGTATCTGTACTATACTTTATGTTTATCATAGATGATAAATCTAGAAAATGCTAGTTATATTTGATGAAGAGGAAAGATGGAGCATTATAAATCTTCATAAAATGACATACACTTATGGAAAATCAGATTGGAAAGAAGCTAAAATGCCTAAGGACTAACAATGGACTGGAGTACTGCAATAAAGAGTTTGAAGACTATTATAGCAAGAAAGGTATCCTAAGGCATAAAACAGTGAGAGCTACACCATAGTAGAATGGTGTAGTTGAGAGATTTAATAGGACACTCCTAGAAAAGACTAGGTGTATGCTACTTTCTTCAAGTTGCTCACATACACTATAGGGATAGGTTATTAAAATAGCAACCTATCTAGTAAATAGGCTCCCTACCTCTGCAAATGATTATAAAACTCCACAAGAAGTATGGAACGGTAAGAAACCAAACCTGACTCATCTAAGGACTTTTGGATGTGCTGCTTCTGCACATCAAAAGGAAGGAAGGCTGGAACCTAGAGCAGTAAAGGGAGTATTCCTAAGTTATCCAGAAGGAGTCAAAGGTTACAAGATTCTACTACTTCAAAAGGGAGGTTTCAAAACTATTATTATAAGCAGAGATGTAATCTTCAAGGAAGATGAATTTCCTCTGCTGAACAGAAACTCCTCAATATCAAACCTCCAAAAGGAAGTTCAGGAGCAACTTAGATTACCAAGTAGCTTAGTCCCCTTCTATGTACCTCCAGAAATAGAAGGAGGAGGCAGTACCCAATCTCTTGATGTGGAACCTATACAAGGATTTATGCATCATAAACAAGAGACAGATGAAACTAAAGGAGAGAGTGAGGAGGGAGCCCTACACACAACTATAGATGACCCTCAAAGAGATCTACGAGACTATCAGATGTAACTGAGAGTCTATCTAGATAGTTCGCTCAATTATTATTATTAAACCGCTGGTTGTCCTTTTGGGGACATATGATAAAATTAAAAAGATATGGAGCAGATTAGCATGACCCTTATATAATGTTAACACGCACAATTCGAAGAATAGCGAGCAGACGTTTGCAGCATAGCAGTTATAAACAGAACTTTGTAGCTTATCTAAGTATATTTGTCTTTTTTTAATAGCTTTTTCTTTTAAACTTGTATTAATTTACGACGATTTGTAGTTTTTTTAATTATTATTATTTATTAGCAGATATGAGCACCATATCAGGTTTTTTCTTTAGTTCTATTTTATTATTTATTTATTTACTTATTTAATTTTATTTACCTACTTTTTTAGCATATCAGTTTTTGTATCTACTCTTATAACCTACATCAATTTTCATTATCACATTCGCACGTGAGTTTACTGGAAAGGGCCTTTGTTGAGTTTGGTTTCTTTGTTTGTCCCATATTGGTTGGAGAAAACAATTGGGGCAAGGCTCTTGCCTATATAAGGAGGGTGCTACCTCCTTGGTTAGTGCACCAATCCAAAATCAAAGATTTGTATGATAAATTTAACTCTAGTTAAATTCCTCTTTTGAGGTAAGAGTTGGAGGATTTGTTTTGGGTATTTCTTTGTAGGTGTATTGGTGTATTGAGATATTGGGTGAGAGGAAAATTTGTGTGATTATAAGAATTTTTTACATAGTGAATTTTCTTCTTGGTACCCGTGATTTTTCTTCGGTTTGGGAGTTTTCATGTAAATTTTCTTGTATTGTTATTATTTCTCTATTTTCTGCTATTTTTGTCTATGAAATATCCTTGGGTGTGGGTTTGGGAGGTTTAAATTCCCAGCAATTGGTATCAGAGCCAATGTGTGTTTTTTCTTGAAAATTCAGAGTATACTCTGTGGTAGCAGTTTTGATTGATCTTCCATATCAGAAAAGGTTTTCTTGAGAAAGATTCATTTGGTGCGGTGGAGCTTTAGTATGGTAGTGTGGAAGTGTATGTCTAGGAAAGTTTTGGCTAAGAAAAGACTTGGTACTTAAGCGTGTCCTTTGTGACCCACCTCTCTTTCCTGGGAACTTACTTAGTGTACTATTCATTTTTACGGTAAAAATTCATCAAGGCAGAAGTGCACAGAAAAAAATGTCAGGAAATAGGGCTTCGAATTCTGTCAGATTTGAGGTGGAGAAATTCGACGGGAGAAACAATTTTAACTTGTGGCAAGTGCAAGTCAGGGATATTTTGATTCAGTCGGAGTTACACAAGACATTGAAAGGCAGGCAAATCCCTGATATCAGCACTGTATGCTGGACATGTGGACAATCTGAGCACGTGAAGAAAAATTATCCGAGAGGTGGAGCGGGTTCAGCAAGAGGCCCTGGGTCAGTTAATGAAGAGACTGACAATGTCGCTAGAATTGTCTCCATGGATTATTGTTTTGCTTTTGCTCTCTAAAAGGGGCATGTACATCCTTATGACTTGCAGCTAATCCTAAAGTTGCCATAATAGAGGATGCGTTACTGTTAGCGGATCCACAAGTTTGCACACAGGCATTGGTTTGGCATTGATGCAAGGTGTGTGGTGGAATTTGTGTCGATGACTGATGAACTTCCAGGAAAGTCAAACATAGGAGTTGCACCATAAATTTTTCAGCAAGATTATTTTCGACATGTACCGAAGTGAAAGGCTTGGAATTTGTTTATTCTGAGCGGGTATGCTTTTATGGTAGAGCATGATGCTGTGAAGTATGATGATTCTCTACATTAAGAGTTATGTTATTTTCAGGAGATCTTCATTAAAGTGGAGTGTGGTTGTGGGATTAGCCAAAGTCGCCAAGATAGATATTGTTGAGTTTGACTCCTTTATTTGTCCCATATTGGTTGGGGAAAACAATTGCGACAAGACTCTTGCCTATATAAGGAGGGTGTTACCTCCTTGGTTAGTGCACTAATCCAAAGTCAAAGATTTGTATGAGAAACTTGACTCTAGTTAAATTCTTCTTTTGAGGTGAGAGTTGGAGGATTTGTTTTGGGTATTTCTTTGTGGGTGTATTGGTGTATTGGGATATTGGGTGAGAGGAAAAATTTTGTTATTGTAAGAATTTTTCACATAGTGGATTTTCTTCTTGGTGCCTGTGGTTTTTCTCCGGTTTGGGAGTTTCCACGTAAATTTTCTTGTGTTGTTATTATTTCTCTATTTTCTGCTATTTTTGTCTATAAAATATTATTGGGTGTGGGTTTGGGAGGTCTAAATTCCCAACAGCCTCTCTTCTACGTAGGGGTAAAGTTGTGTATTATTAAACCTCTCCATATCTTGCTTTGTTGCGGGACTCAGACTGAGTGTGATGATGATGATGTAATAAACGCTAAGGGTTAAAATGTAATTTTTGCCGAAATATATTCTATGGTTTTATAAAACCATATAAAATTAAGAGGTATAAATGAAGCAGTTATTCATTTTCCTCTTTTCTGTTTCTCTTGTGAAAGAGAACAAAAGCTGAAAAAGACGAGACGCAGACCAGCGATTCGCGCTCTATCTACGCCATGCAGCCGCCACGTGGCACCAACGGCCTCCACCTTAGGAACCCCCAAAAGCTTTTTCGGTCATCCATGTAATATCATTAACTCATTTTCCACTCACTCTCATGTGAGAGCACTTTATGAACTGAACCTGTCGGTGGTGTTGATGGTTGATCGGAAATCAAAATCGATATAATGTGATTCCCTGATATGGATAGTCCAATTTGGGATAGGAATAATACGGCTGCTTTTAATGCCCAAACCGCAAATTGAATCATCGTCGTCATCGGCATCGGCATCGGCATCAAGAAGCTTAGTGTAATAGCGAATCGGATTCTTGTTGCATCCAATTCCCGAAATGCGTATTTAAATTCGACGAGGATGCGAATTCCCAGGAAACCGCTGTGTCTTTGCGTCTTCTCCATCTCTCCTCCTCTTCCCCGAAATTTGCTCCTCCATAAATTGCCCAACCACAGACCCTTTCACACTTCAGGTCCGTTGCCTTGCTCTTCCTTCTCTCGTTTCTACCAAAAAAAACAAAAATTGGACTGCCGTGCGTCGTTTCGTTGTGATTTTGTTCAAAAAAGTTGTTTTTGTGGTAGAAAGGTTGGGGCCAAATTGGTTAAAAGGCTGGTAATTGATCGTTAAATTGATACTTTGAGCGTTTCTTGGAAGATTCTTAGAGTGAGAGCTTTGAAACGATCCGATTTTACTGTTTGATTGGGATTTGCTTGTAGATAACATTTGCATGGTCTTTGTTTTTCCCGGGAATTTTTCATATTTGAAAAAATGTAATCTTTTTTTTTTTTTTTTGGTAGAAAAAATGTAATCTTTAATAGTCCGTCTTTTTTGAATAGGAACTAGAAAGTGGGTTTTATTCTATCGTTAGTCATTTCTTCTATAGTTGAAACCATGTAGATTAGTCAACTTGTTCCAAGTCCACATATACACGGGCTTGTTTTCTGCTTATGAATGCTATATTTAGTAAAACTATTCAACAGTAGAGGCAAGTAGATAAATAATCTCTGTTGAAATTAGTTTCAATATATGTAATGAATTGGATTGTTTAGATGTTTGCAATTTATGGTCATTTCTTTGGAAATTGGAATGCTTGCTGTTTTACTGTAGGCTTAAGAAAGATGGCCTTTTGAATACCCAACATGGATTTTGGCTCTGTCCATGTAATGGGTAATAAGAGGGAATCATGCAATCACACAAACTTTTATAAAATTTTAAGTGTTGAATTTCTTAAATGATGTATGTTTACTAGATGAGGCACAATGTTTATGTTCAAACTTAACTCTCACTATCAGGAGTTAATCATTTGCAAGCTGGGTACAGAATGGATGAGAGTCAAAGGACTGTTTTTGGTGACAAGGTATCAAAAGATCAGAACGTGTCTAGCAGTGATGGCTTTCAAAAACCGCCTATATGGTCCTCTCCGGAAGGAGGATGCCAGATTGAGATTGCAAAACAGATCTTCTGCAACAGATCTCTGAATATGAAGAACATTGTAGCTGTTGGGTTTGATATGGATTATACCTTGGCTCAATACAGACCTGAGACATTTGAGTCTCTAGCATATGATGGCACTGTCAGAAAGTTAGTTTATGATCTTGGTTATCCACGAGAGGTTAGTGTGTCACTAGTTGTTCTTCCTATATTTTTTTTGTTGCATGTGGACTGAAAGAATGATTTTTCCATTGCAGTTGCTAGAATGGTCATTTGATTGGAAGTACATGGTTAGGGGTTTGGTTCTGGATAAAAAGAGAGGCAACATCTTGAAGGTAATATTCTTAATAACTTAATGTTACGTTTTCAGCAGTTGTCTTAGCCTCATAGGCTCTTGTGACTCTTCTGAATTGGTAACTCTGCCTTACGCAGATGGATCGTCACAAGTATGTAAAAGTTGCGTACCATGGATTTAGAGAATTGTTAAAGGAAGAAAAAGTTGGCACCTATGGGAATACTCTGATACGTGATGCTTTTGATGAGCCAGAATATGCGCTTATTGACACTCTTTTTTCATTAGCTGAAGCTTACTTGTTTGCCCAACTTGTGGACTTTAAGGATCATAATCCTGGAAAGGTTCCAAAGGGAGCTGAGTAAGACCAGTAGTTAGTGCTTTATTTATAGCTTATGAGGCTAGGATTTTCTTCTTTGTTTAAAATTTCTTTCCTTCATCATGTCTTCTAACTAATTAACTTGTTGACCAAATAATTTTTGAGTTATTTTAATTAAGTTGAACAATAGTGATTGTCACATAAGT
Organism: Erythroxylum longipes; assembly: GCA_027563885.1. Classification (NCBI taxonomy): domain Eukaryota; kingdom Viridiplantae; phylum Streptophyta; class Magnoliopsida; order Malpighiales; family Erythroxylaceae; genus Erythroxylum; species Erythroxylum longipes. The sequence goes on along the minus strand of JAOQMS010000006.1, from coordinate 2,267,905 downwards.
AGTCCAGCTTCAGAACAAAAATTGCTTCTTTGAAAGAAATGCAATTGCACAGCATGTTATCTTATGTTGTTTCCTCAAGTGTTGTACTTTATTAGCCATTAAAGGTCTGCTGGATGAGCTTAAACTTGTCAATTATAAATGTTCCCTAGATGATATTCTAACTTTTCTCGAAGATTATCGATTCCTAAAGCATGTTACCTTCTGTGATAGCAAGTTTGAGTGCTTTTGTCTTCTTTGTATGTAATTATCCTTTGTATGAAATGAGTATCCTCACATGTCATCATGAAGCAGAAAATATGATAGTAGAGTGTATTTGGTGATATCTGGAAATTAAGTGGTTTGTGGAAATGAATGAAATTACTGGTATATATTGGTGAAACATAGCACTTGAGGACATTAATGTTGCAAAGAATTTCTTGCCAACTATGAAATAGCATCACACAGTAAACCTTAATTTTTAGATTATGCATCTTTTACTCTTTTTAACCTACTCATTACTTGCACTTTCAACGTCCAACCAAAATTTTCAGTTATGCTCGTATGTACAAAGATGTTCGAGCAGCGGTCGATTTGTGCCATCGTGATGGAACTCTAAAGCAAATGGTTGCTAAAGATCCTAAAAGGTGAGGTTACAATTGGTATTTTCATCATGGATCAAGACATAAAAGTTGTGAATAGTCATGGTTCACCATATGCCCTTTATCTAGGTACCTTGGTCTGATGGAGTATGTTTCCTTGAGTACAAGCAGATTTATGGTTTTGTTGAACTGAATCATGCTTGTCTTTGTGATATGTCATGTGCAGCGATGACTTTTTCTCAAATGGTTTCACAGACTTTTTCCCCCTTCTTTTGATCTTTCCTTTCTCCTATGCTACTCCATTAGGTACATCAATGAAGATACATCTATAGTTCCAATGCTTCAGATGCTGAGAGATTCCGGTAGATCAACATTCTTGGTGACAAATAGGTGCTAATGCTCTCCTGTTCATTTCTTGCCTTCTCTTAAAGTAATTAAAGAGAATGTTTTTCTGTTTCTTTACATCACTTGAGATGGCACAATGTGGGAGCATTGATTATATGTCTTTTGCAGCTTATGGGACTACACAAACATTGTGATGAACTTTCTTTGTTGTTCCCGCACCATGGATGGCAGTAGAAAATGCAACTTTGATTGGCTTAAGTACTTCGATGTTGTCATCACTGGGAGGTCATGCTCATTTCATCAAAGCACCATAAACATCAATAACTTCATAATTATCTTTGGTTCTGTAACATTGCATATGACTGGATGTTTCACTGAAACTATTTTTTTTAACCTCGTCTTTAATAATTCTTTTTTCTTATACTGATATTTATACCTGTGCGAGTATTAAATCTGAGAATCAGGGGAGTGCTACTCTAGGCTCCACTCCAAAAACAATTTTTGGATTTTGAGGTTCTTCCTAAAATGGTTTTGAACAGACATTGTGTGATTGCATGCCTCTTTTAAAATGTGGAACTACTTGCCTAAGATGATGAAAAATTAACTGTAATGTTGATATGAAAATGGTGTTGCATGCTCATGCAGGCAATTATTGCGGAACTCACAGGACGGTTAAAATTCTGAAGGCGTTTATTGTTGTCTTTTAACCATTAATTTCATGCCAAGTTTAGGTTCCAAATACTTTAACTGGTAACCTTTAATTGGTGTCCAAAAGTATTTGCACAATTTAGGAAACTCTAGAAGCTGAAGACTTGTCTGTCCTCGAACTAGCAATCTACTAGTTGGTGAAACTTTTAATGACAACTATTGACAAACCTATTATTGTTGCTAGCTATAACTACTTTATGTGGTAAATCAGGGACTTTTGTGGTTCTTTGTCTTTTTACTTTTAAGTAACTTTGTGTTCAGTGGAAAACCTGGGTTCTTCCATGAAGAAAATCGTGCTAATCTTTTTGAGGTAGAAGCTGAATCTGGAATGCTACTAAATACTGATAACGGAACTCCAATGCCTCAGGTTTGAGGAGAATCCTTTCATATACTTATTAATTGCAATGATCCAGTGAGTCCTTTAAATGATTCAAATTTTGTTCTCAAGAAAAGGTGGGGAGTACTTCTCCAAGGATATTACCGAGGGAGACAAAAAACAGTTGTCGTATTTTCCAGGTACTTCCAATTTTGTAACGCATAATAAAGTTTCCATCTTCATTTGTACTATAAAGTTACATGTATTCATAGTACCAAGTCCTTACTTTCTTGGAAGGAATATGTGGGGATTGAACAATTAAACTAAAGCATTTTCATTGTTAATGTTTCATTTTGAAGTTGATTGTGTCCTTGAAATTGCTTTTTCAGGGAGGCAGTGTTGCTCATCTGCATAAACTGCTATCAATTGAATCTAGTTCTCAGGTGAATCTTTGTTTGTTTTTGTTTATTCTTATGGGTACAAAACTGTAATATGTATATGGGGGAAGGCTATATTATATATATGTCGCCATTACGAATACTGATCCTTGATTAGAAATTTTGTTTATTTGTTTCTAATATTAGATACTGCATGTTTTGGTTGCTATTCTAATATATGGGTGTTTTAGTAGGTTCTTTATGTTGGAGATCATATCTATGGAGATATTTTACGTAGCAAGAAGGTTCTTGGTATAATGCTCTTTATCTCATTATTGCTAATGCTCACATCTTAAACATTGTTATTAGTACCATAACTATATTAATTTTGCATACAAGTTTTTACTGTGACTAGCGTGGTCTTTTATGAACTTATGAACAGGTTGGAGAACAATGCTTGTTGTTCCAGAGCTAGAGAGGGAGGTAGAACTTCTTTGGAAACTGAGGGATACAAGGAAGGTAAATTGCAACTTCTTATTAAGCTGAGATAAGGACTATATTCATGCTCGTAGACCACTTTAAATTGATATTCCTATATGTTTATGTAACTTGCTGTTCAAGATAATGATGCTTAATCTTGCCAGTAAGTGCAATATTCTTAAAATAGTTAGGAGCCAGAATTAGTGAATGAGCCAGAAATGAAAGTATTGGTTTCTTCCTCTCTCTGTGGTTTCTTTTGCTGAACTTGCTAAAATACCAAGTCGTCAAAAAAGGATCGTATTCTGGACTGAAGTACTGAGCATATTGCCTGCTGAGAAAATGTTCAGCAATATCTTCCACAGTTGATCGTTGTACTTTGTCTCTTGTGCTTTGGTTTTATAAAACTGAGAATCTATAAGGGAATGGGTTTGTTTGGTTGGAAAGTTAGTAATGAAACGGAATGGAACTTAACACACTTCTATTGTTTGGTCGAGAGATTCATAATGAAATGGAACGGAATGAGATGGAAGCGGAGGGTTTTATATCACATTCCATTCCATTCCATCCTAAACAGTGAAAATAAAAAACCTCCGATTCAAAGGGTTTAGGATGGAACGTAAACTAAGAAATACATACTACCTAATATACCCTCAATATTTTTTTTAATATTACTTATTTCTTCTAACCTTAACCCTTGTATATAATTAATAATATTTTTATGTTATTTTTCCTTGCCTTAATATTAATATTTTTATATTATTAATAAAAAATTGTATATAATTAATAATAAAATAAAAAATTTAATAAAATTTTTATTAATGAAAATAGAAAATATATAAAAAACTATTCTTTAATTGTTTGTTTATATTTTTATATAAATAAAAATACAAATAAATAATTTATAAATATAAATCACTTATAATAGAATAGAATTTATTAAATAATCAATAATAATATTTTTATATAATTAATAATAAATTGTATATAATTAATAATAAAACTTTTATTATTTTAAAATAAAAATATATAAAAAAATTATTTGTCGCTGTTATGCGTAACTTTTTAATTAGACATGATTTCTGTTTTAAAATTGTAGCGTTAAACTTCCTGCAACAACCATTTTAATATCAGGGATATAATAGTCACTTGTTATACACTATATTCCATTCCATTCATCTTTTAAACAAAGTTTCACTACATTACATTATGAACCTTTCCATCCCTCTCAACTAATAACTTTTCATTATATTACATTCCATTTCATTATAAACCGTTCCCTTTCGTTCCGTTCCGTTCCGTTTTATTAATTAACATTCAACCAAACAAGCCTTAAGGGACTGTTCTGCTGACGTTCAAGTTGTCTGAACCTATTTAGGATTAAAGCTTATAGTGATGATTTTGCTCCATTTAAATGACATATTATTCCTGGATGAATGAATTATGTCTCACCTTCCCCGAAATGACATCTTCTGCAGAACCTTAGATTGTTGAGGAATGAACGCGATCGAATTGAAGACCATTTACATCATTTAAAATGGTATCTAAAGTAAGTATATGTTTGGGACCGTTAATGCAAATCTTGTATCTTCATTTACTGTTAACCTTACAAGTTACTGCAAGGAGGGAAGGTTAATGCATATTAAAGCGATGACCTATCCAGTTTAAAAACAAATTTGCATTAAACAGGTTTGATGATCTTAATGATGATCAGAAGCGGGAGATAGCCAAGTCCTTATATGAGTTGGAGGTTCGATAAATAATTCATGACGCCACTTCCTCTTTGTACTACCTTCCATGTTATACTTACTAATGATACATATTTTATGTTTGTTGCGTATAGTGCCAGCGGGATAAGGTACGAATTACTCATCAACAGGCTCAACGAGAATGTCACCAAAAGGTGAACAATATGCATCCTTTATATCACAGTGTACACATATAATTATACATGTTAATTCAGATTGACGATTTCTTGCGTTTGTCAACTTCAGTTTCACAAGGTCTGGGGACAACTCATGAAGACTGGTTATCAAAATTCTCGTTTTGCTCATCAGGCAAGAATCGATCATGTCTCTGTGCTTATTTGAAAATATGTTTTCGGCAGTGTCTCCCATGTCTTCTAGTCCTCTACCTTCCGTTATTATCTTCAAGTTTTCAAGGCAGTAGGATCTGAAACTTGCATTTTCTGCATTGTACAGGTAGAAAGATTTGCCTGCCTTTACACGAGCCAAGTGTCCAACTTAAGCTTGTATTCTCCAGACAAATATTATAGACCCAGTGAAGACTTCATGCCTCATGAATTTCACATCCTTCCCCTGTAAAGCTACAAATTTTGTGGGACCTTTGAGATGAAGAATAATGACGGGGGCTTTGCCTACCCTAGATGGTTTTTTGGGTTATAGATGAAGTGTAGCATATATTGCTAGTATTGAGCTTGTACCAATAAACCAGATGCTACCTAACCAACTTGTAGCTTCTTCTTACCTGGCATCTAAATTATCAGTTAACTGTAAGAGTCGCAAAATCGACATTGTTTTGCTAGTTGAAGATAATTTATAATGCATTTTCAGATCAAAATGTCTCCCCTCATTTTATTTTTCTTTTGAAGACCCAGGCAAAGTAGCAAGTAGGAATATGAAAGAGGCAAAAGAGGAATATAAACCCTCTTGTGTTATTATACTATACATTTTCCTACCTGGGGATTTATGGCAAAACTGTTAATTACAGAAGAACTATTATGCATATTTCTCAAGCTTCCACTCGGCAAAGCAAAAGAATTCATCTTTTTTTTTTTTTTTTCAGTTTCTTTCTTCGTCTCTCCCAAAACTAAACCCTTGATTTGAAATCATTTTCAGAAATCACCACCTGAAAATGGAAGGCATTTCTGAGCAGGATTTGTTTTGTGAAGCTAACCCTCATCTCGCCTCTCCATTTCTTCCATTTCAGGTGGCTCAGGGAATATTTCACTGGATAGCTTTTTAATGGAAGATGACTGCTCAATCCCACCACTTCCATGTGATCCAACTCTGCCCACTGAATGCCTTAGGCCACTAAGGCCTTCCCTGTTGGTGGAACCATGACTGTTGCCATTATCTGATGAACTTTGTCGCCAGCTACCGAAAACAGCAGCACTCCAGGACCTCCTAGATGAAACTGTTCTCAACCTCCATAAGCTATAACGCTCCTGTCTTACCACCTTCAAAGGGTTCTCCAAGGCTCTCAGGATGTGCTTCATCAATGGACGTTTTGCCGGCTTCGGGTTTAGGCATGACCTTGCTACAATAGCCATTGCCCATACCTCTTCTAACAGGTCTTCATCTATGATCAAAAACGGATCAACGATCTTCGTTACCAGTTCCTTATCATGTTTACAGATACATGCCAGAGTATGATCCAACCACTCCCTTGACGTTGCATCATCTGATTTACTGATGCCGAGCTTGCCTGTAACAAGCTCAAGTAACACCTTTCCGAAACAGAAGACATCATAGGCACAAGTTGCTGAGGATGGACCTGTACATTACCAGAAATAGATTCAAGTTTCTACTTGAGCATAACCAACAATGAGAACATCCAAAGTCACGAGAGGAATGCACATTTCAACCAGTATTCATAGCCAAAGTTGATGCAATTCCGGTCCATATTTTGTTCATTCAGAGACATTACCAAAGTTTGTGATATTGGACAGGTGGAGACAGTTTTGCAGATACAATTTCGTAAGAACAACCTGATATAGTCCCAATAACCTCGCAGAGCTCTTACAATTTCTAGGTAGTGTTTTGAAAGTAAATATACGGGGAAGTAAAAACAAAAGATTAAGCATTTCACATCTGTAACTACCATACATACCAGAAGGGCCAGCTTCCATGGACCTGCATATCAGCAAGAAAAGGTGTTACTTTTCCTTCAAAACGAACGATAGTTGAAATGAAAGCAGCCGTAGTATAATTTTTTTCGTGTTTTTCTCTTAAATTACTTACTGTTGCTTTCGCAAGAATCTTGGCAACACATTTTGCTGTAGATCACCTTCCTGGGGGCAGACCTCGCTCAAGCTCCCAAGTCGCACCTCGAATTTATCATCTAGCAGAATACTACTTGCTTGTATATCTCTTCAAGCAACAAAAAGGAAACATGAGAATTACAATCCGAAGTAATGTTCAGTGAAATTTTTGAACAAAACAATTAAGAAATATGCATGTTGCGGAAAGGATTCAGGTGAGAGGGAAATGAAACAAGTTAACTTTCTTAAATCAGAGAGCATATAAGTAGGTAATTTTTGTTACTCTAGATCTAGTTCTAAAAGTGCTTATATGAACACAGAACAACTAACACTTCTGCATTAGCGGTCATTCTAATAATCCATGAAAGTTCATCACAATCAGCATAACATCAACAACAAAAGTACAGGGAAAGCTAAATCTAGTCAGCGTAGAATGTGCAATACCTATGAACAAGGGGAGGGCTACATTCATGGTGTAGGTAACAAAGTGCTTCGGCAGCTCCTATCGCAATTTTCAATCTAGTAATCCAATCAAGTGACTGTAAACCTTCATCCTCAAGATCGCCTGCCCTGCAAAAGGAGCTACCCAAGTCTCCATTGACCATATGTTTGTAGACAAAAAAAAGTTTCTCATCCTCCAAACAATGTCCCAAGAGAGGAACCAATCTTGTATGTGAATATCTGTTGAAAAACTCCAATTCCACCATGTACGACTCTTTATTCATGGAGTTTAAGTTGATCATTTTAATAAGTATAGGGATTCCTCCTTCCAGATAACCACGAAAGAGATCTCCAGAATGACCATGCTTGATGAGATTTGCTTCATTAAACTCACCAGTCGAATGGAGCAGTTGATCGTATGTGAAAGATCCTCCCGGATTGTATACATTAGTAGAATCCCTGGGATGCGAATGGTTATCTCCTTCTGGAATAGGTCCAGCATTTGCAACGTCTCTTTGATTTGAGATGTTGTCACACATTCTTAGAAACACCACTAAAACCAGTGCTAGAACCACGATGAAGACAAATCCACCAAACAATCCTACCAAAATGTATATCCATCGTTTGCTCTTCTTTGCAGCAGGTTCAGACAATGGGGGTTGAATCCTTTCCGGGGCCTCAGAATCTCTAAAATTTAAGCCTCTCGCAGAGTAGAAGGATTGACAGTCTTCCAAACTCCTTTGGTTAGACTCCCCTTCAAGGCAGTTTCTGTTCAGGATAAAATTGCTTGGACTATTAACAGGAACCGTTCCTTGGAAGTAGTTACCAGACACATCAAGGGAAGTAAAATTGCGAACTGACAATGGCAACGCTCCGTATAACAAATTGTTCGATAAATTGAAAGAAGAACTTCTGGCATTACCATGGACACTAAAATTAGGCAAATTATCTGTAAAGATATTATCAGAGATGTCAAGTAGCGACAAATTTTGCAATGACAGCAATGCAGGAGGAAGAGCACCGTCCAGTTTATTCCCACTTAACACAACAACTTTCAATCCTGTAAGACTCAAGAAAAGACCATCTGGAAATGCACCCTCGAGCTCATTTCCTGCCATATCTATACTCTGCAAGCTCCTCAACCTTGTTAACTCTGAAGGTAATGAGCCAGACAATGAATTCTTGCTAATATTAAGCTCAACCAATTGAGAAAGATTACCAAGTTCAACAGGTATCAGACCAGTGATACTGTTATCAGACAAATCCAAGAACTGCAGACCAGTAATACCACCTAAACCCGGCGGGATTGACCCAGATAAGTAATTTGAGGACAGGTCAAGTTTAGATAGATTACCAATCAATGCAAAAGATGTAGGAATTGACCCAGTAAGCGAATTCCTTGAAAGATCAAGAACAGATAGTTGCTCCAACTGTCCCAATGCAGTAGGAATACCGCCAGCAAGATCATTGTCAGATAGATACAGAGCTTTGAGTCTAGTTAAATTACCAAATGAAGAAGGAATCGGACCGGTGACTGAACTTGACCGGAGATCCAGTACTTGCAATGAACCAACCCGGTAGCCAAACCAGTCCGGTATAGAACCTGGAAGTGAAAATCCAGAAGCGTTAAAAGACTCCAAGAACGTAAAATTTGTCAGAGCATCAACACTAAAACTGGGATTCAATCGTCCATTATGGGTTCTTCTAAAACCGGATATGTTGATCCCAACGACCCGACCGTTCTTGCACTTGATTCCCTTCCAACCGCTGCATGGTTCGGATCTTATAGGCCATTCTTTGCATCTTAGCCCCAATGAAGACCGGAGATCGAGCAATGCCAACCTTTCCTTCAACATAACTTTCTGTGATGACCCACACCGAATCAAGAACAACAGTAAAGCTAAATGGAGCAGAAAGCTTCTATCTTTTTCCATTTCCATGAATATGCTTAAAGTGGTCGACACAAGTTCACCTTCTTTCTTCTTCTTTCACCTGTTTCTTGATACTGATGTTGATCGTCACTCTAGTCCTTACTCTGCCCAGTGATGTTAAATTAGTATTTAAGGAAAAAAAACCTATAAAGACATAAACCAGAGAACAAAGCAAAGATTGGATTTTTATGGTTTCTAGTTATGTGTGTAATGTCCTTACCTCCATTCACAACCTCTCGTTCTGTTTCCTACGTTGTGCAGTTCTTGTTCCTTTTAAAACCCAGAAACCATAAACACCAACAAGGTACTGTCTCCTTGTCTCTGTTGTGTACATTACAAACCAAAAAGAAAAAAAGGAACCAATCTTTTCTTGAATCTTCCTCTTCAAAAATGCTACCTTGCTCCTGGTAAAGTTGGTAATGCCTCAAACTTCGACTCTCTGCTCTCTTTGTCTACTGCATATCTTTTAACTCTCAACTGACCGCCATTAGTGAAACCAACTTTAGCTCTTCTTTGTTTTCTGAAAATACCAACTAGGTAGGCTCAGGTAGGCTCTGGTTCACAAGAGACTAGGGAAAGTTTCTAGCTAGCTAGGCATAACTGTAATGGACATGGGTTCGTCGCCTATGCTGTGTTTCCGTTATGAATCATACAGTTGGAGGAAGCTAGCTCGTGGGGTTGAAGCTTCTTTCTTTTTTCTTAATATCCACGAAGAACCCACGAGGAACACACCCTCTGATACTGCTCAGACTTGTTAAGAAATAAGCAAAACCGTGTAATTTAGTGTCTTTTAGTGATTCGAGACACCATCTTCACGTTGGCAGGAAAGAAAGAATTTTCAACTTAAGTGGCGGCTGATCTTTGGTGAGTTGAGATTTGCCTGAGATATACACTAATTGTTTATTTATTCCACAAAGATTCCAACTTTTTTCACTAATTAGTCCAACTTACTAGCTTTGATCGTTAAAGATACGTACTTTATTTCCTCCAAGATCTTGGATTAACATGAAAAATCATATTACTGCCCTTTACGAGTAGTTTAATTCGCTGGGGAGATTCCTTAGACTGCCGAATTCCTCGGTACAAATTTCTTTAATTCTTAAGAATCTTAATATTTTAAAGATTCTGATTTTTTTTAAAATAATTGTCTATGTTATTTAATTTAAATATATATTTAATAAATGGCTTTTATAAAATATATTAATTTACTAATTACTATATATAATTAAGAAATAACCAACTACATGACTATTATTTTCATAGCTTTTATAATTATTATGATTAAGACTACTTAAATTATCTTTACACTTTTTTTAAATAAAGGAATTCGAAGCCGCTATCATTTTAAATGTGCACCGAATAAATTTTCGAATTGACATAATAGCTTGTAAATCACGCCAACCGAATACTCCGTATTAAATAAGCCCTATACAACAGACTCGATCGAGAAGATATAAATAAGAGAATTCGAACACAAGAACCTTTAACCTCACGCCTCCTACTCTACCAACTCTACCACCTCTACCACCTCTTAAGGGGCAAAAATAATGATTATAATTTATTTTTAATAATTAATTACCAAGTATAAAAGATAATTAATTGGCAATCTTTTAATTGTTAGGATAAAACTACGTACTATTGAACCTCTCTAGATTTCGCATGTCAGCGAAATTGTTATTGGAAGTTGTTGTTGTTGTTCTTCAATATTTGATTATTAAAAAAGAAATAAATATTATAAAATTAATTTAATATAGAATGAACAAATTAAAAGTTAATTCATTAAATTAAAAAAAATCGTATAATATAAACTTAATTCTACTCGACTCAATTGGGATGAATGGACCAAACAAAAGTTGAAGTCAACTGTTGGATTGGTCGTAAAATGGGGTCCACGACAGCGAGTGACTGGACTAAAGTTGGAAATTATGACTGACGTGGCAATCCCTATAAGACTCGCGTTTTATCTTCTTTAGTCTTTGTTCCTTTACGGAGTAAGGAGTACACACCATCGTTAGATTCATTTTTAATTAATAGGCTTGATTCGCAATTAAATGTATTTAGTTTATTTTAACTATAATAATGTTTTGATCTTAAATTTTTATAATATAACTAAAATATTATTATTTTAAAAATAAATTAACATTTTATTAATTAAAAATTTCAAATTTTAAATTAAATAAATCTAAATTTTTTTCTAAATTGTAATCAATGATTAGGTTTTCCGCTTAATCCAACCAATTTAAATTTAATAAATTAATAATTTTAATTTAATTAATTAAAAGTTAATAAAATAAATTTGAATTAATCCATTTGATTTAAAATTAAAAGAGATTCCACTTAAAATTTAAATTTAAATTTAAAATTTTAAAATATTATTATTTTAAAATAAATTAAAATATTATTATTTAAAAATCATAAAATAAAATTACCCATATAATTTTGTTTTTTTTTTAATTTTCTCCGCTTCCTGTAATCATTCGGAGACAATCTTTCAATTAATTAAGAATAAGGTTGCGTATTATTAGACTTCTTCAGACTCTATGTCTTTACAAAATTTTTATTACATGTTGTTGTTTTTTTTTTATTTTTTTAAATTTAAAATTTTAAAATTAAATAAATTTAAATTTAATTTATTAATTTGTAAATTAAATTAATTAAGATTATTAATTTTAAATTGATTGCATCCGAACCCCAAACATAATCATTGATTACAAGTTGGAAAAGGAAATGTCATTAAAAGCTATTCCACTTAATTAAGTTGAAGAGGACTTGTGATTAGGACGCCACTTAAGTAATTATTGAACGCAACAAAGGGGTCTTAATCAATTAGACCAATTCAACCGAAAAAGAAAAAGAAAAAGACGAATAATACGTGTACAAGTTGGCCATTTGTACGCGTCGTCTGATGTCGTGTCTTGTCGTGTGGTGTTCTGTCGGCTGACAAAAGCTAAAAGACAAAAGTGCTTTTGATTTATCCTCATCCAAGTAGCCAGCTCATGGGTTGACGGCTAGCAAGCACATGAGGGTGAGACTGGGTCAAAACTCCCCTCAAGATTTATTTTATATTATTATATTAATATATTAAACTTTCATTTGCAATACCATACTAGTGATAGTAATTAATTTGATTATGATATGGTATTATATTGATATCAATTAATACGAAATACTATTTTAGGTCATTTTAATTTTTTTTGAAATAGTTATGAATTTTTTTAAATTGTAAAATAGTTTGTCAATATATTTAATGTATAATTTATAATTTTATATCAATCATAATTTTAAAAATCATAATAATGAAAATTTAAAATAACAACACTTCATTTATTTTATTAACATTATTTTTCACTTATTTCACGTATAAATAATAACTACAACTGATATAAAAAAAGATCAATTAATCATCGTACAAATATAAAATTAAAAACAATACAAAGTATTTAAAATATTACAATTCCATCATATAATAAATAATAACTACATCAAAACATCGAATAAGAAGAATAATAAATATTCATTACTCTTTAATAATTATAATTTACAACAAGAGTTTGTGTCAAAGAACCAATAAGAAGTGAAACCTGAAATGAAAATATTTACAACTATATTGCGTATATAGAATTTAACATATACATCAAATTGAAGTGAAATTAAAAAAATAGGAGAAACAAAAACCTGAAATTTCATTCAATTGAATACCTACTATAACTATATTAACCTCAATTCTCATTTGGTATATAATTCTCATAATTGAAAAAGCCTTCTCATCATCATCATCATCATTTAAATTTATGGCATCAAATGACATGTCAATACTTTTTCACCCAAGATTCTCTTTCAAGTCACTCTCATCTATCAAACTCGATTTCTCATAAATCCAATCCGTCAAAAGATCAACATTATCAATGCAAATTAGATTTACTGAACTATTTGTTCCATTAAGAGTCCTAGTAAATAATAAAATTAAATTATTAAAAATTTATAAGAAATTAAGAATAAAGACCAAGTCATTTAATCTTTTGTGATCCAATCTTTTTCATTTCTTGGAATTGATGAATTTAAATGTACTTAAATTCCTTTCACTTCCAGTTATACTCACACATTAACTTAGAATTTGAATTATAAGCATTTGCAATTTTGGAACACCACTTCAAACCTTTGCAATTTTGGAATACTACTTTCGAATTGGCCCTATCAAATTGTAAGTCATGAGACAATAAAAGTAATGTTATAAACAAAATAAAATGATTATTAATTTTCAATAAGTAACAAAAGTGAAAAAAATATACTGGGATTAAGTTTTTTTCTTTGACAAATAGCAATTGACATCCCAAAATCACCATAAGCCTCTTTATAAATCTTCATTTATAAACTTAAGAGATCTTGCATCATCTTATATGCAACAACTGTTGTAATAGTTAATAACATTCCCCTTTTAACTTCATATTTTTTTGAAAAATTTAGTCTGAAATAAACACTAGGATTCAAAAATGCACTAGCTACAAATAACCGAGAGTAAAGTTGTCTTTCTCATCTTTCATTGATGATTGCAAGCTAAGTTGTGTACAAAAAATACCTATTTTTTATATTGGCCTTGAATCGCTTCCTTTGCCTTCTCCATGACATCATAAAAATAACTCATTGTTGCTTTTTCATCACTATCAACTAGACAAAGTACCCTCACCAAAGGCTCACAAATTCAGATGATAAATTGACATTGGAACCAAAATTCAATATCTTCAAGTATAATTATGGAAACTTGTAATCCAACATTAGATATAACATGTTGAGATGCAACTCACTTATCACTTGTAAACATCTATCTCAACTGTTTATTCATCATAATAAAACACTAAAATGATAAGAAATTTATTACAAATCTTGTAATAGCAGGATGACACAAATTCCTATGATTGGTGAAATCCTTTCTCATTAAATTAAAGACTCATGCCTGATTGTAGATGAACTTGGTCACCGTTTTTGCTTGCTGCATGGTCTCATTAATATAGGAAAATATCTAGAATTTTCTATATTTTTCAACATTAAGTTAATGTAATATATAGAACAAGGAGTCCAATAAAAAGAATTATACTTGCTTTGTAATCTTTTTTCAGCGTCTTTATAAGTGAAATCATTATCATTAATGAACTGAACAATATTTTCTGCCCTAGCTTCATCAAATATTTCAAACAAAGTATCAACATTCCTAACAAAGTCAGATGCATCAATAGACTTACATCATATTGAGTCTTTTATAGAATAAACCAAAAAATTAATAATAGGCTTATGTCTTTTATTTGTCCAACCATTACATATGATTGAACATCTAAAAGTAGCCCAAACCATTATTCTTTCATCTAAATGACTTTTAATTTCATAAACAAAGTTACTCAACAGTTTACCTTTGTAGTCTTCATTTGAAGGAGCTTTGTATCTCGGATCATAAAAAGTAATGGAATCTACCATAGACTGATAATAATAAGACTGAGAAGCATTGAATGCTATATCTGAATTATATCACCATCTAGTCATTGACACATCTACATTATGAACTATGTCTCTTGATTGTAAAGCGCTACAAATTGAACACTAAGATCGTGGAGTTGTTCGTAGTGTAAAAAAATTAGACACCTATCTTCTTCTTTTCCTAACATCAAGTCTACGTGCAACAATCACTTCTTGTTAGGTAGGAATAATACTACCTTTAATATTCCAACTATTATCTTGAACACTAATAAACGAACTTTTATTACCAATTTCATAATTCAATCTCTACCTTCTATTTTTTTCGTATTGATACTCTTCAAGCAAAATCTTTATTGTAACATCTTGTCACTTATGATAAGGTAAAATAGTGTTTATAAGAGGTTAAAGAGAATTTAGTAAGGATAATCTATGCTTATGCATGATGTGGCATACAGATACATAAGAATATTGATTTTGCACATTAAAATGATTATACGTGCATTCATTGACATTTTCTGGGTAAATTTGATTTTTAACAGAAATTGTGGATGTTATTGTCTTAAAAATTAAATTGGAGTGTATTAAATGTGATTTCAAAATTTTGGTAATATTTTGGGTATTTTGAAA
>JAOQMS010000006.1:2240294-2252536 GCA_027563885.1 Erythroxylum longipes | reverse complement strand
GTTATTGTCTTAAAAATTAAATTGGAGTGTATTAAATGTGATTTCAAAATTTTGGTAATATTTTGGGTATTTTGAAAATTTGAAGTATTTTTGGATTAGGAAAAATATTGAAATATGGATAAATCATTATGTGACAAATGGGTTGATAAGTTGATGACAAATGGCATTGCTAAAAAGTTGACAAGTGGCCTAAAGGAAGTGTTGCAATTGGCAGCATATATGGAGGGCAAATGAGAGTCATGCATTGGAGACATTTTTCAATGTATAAATGAGACACCTAGTAGCTTAGGTGTTAAGTTCTTGTAAAGAAATTTCTACAACCCTCACATTGTTTTCTCTACCGAAATCATCCTTGCCATGCTCTGAATTTTTGCATCAATATCACACGAGGTCTTTTGTCAAACTAGTCATTAAGGGAGCTACTTCATGTTATCCTTTATGTTCCTGTCTTTATGGTGTGAGATCATCCTAGTTCCACCTTGATCTTGAAGTTGGGTTTGGTCTCTTGAAAGGGCTGATATAGTTAGATCTTTGGAGTACTGGATTAGCTTGATTTTTGAGCTAGAATTGGAGTTAAATATGTAAGTAACAATATGAGCTTTAAGGCTTGTTAAATAGTTTGAGAATGATGTTTCAATTGGACTGAAATGCATGTGATATTGGTGAAGAAGAATTGTTGGAATATGTTAGCTGTAGTGTTTTCTCTGAACATCCTTTGTTCTTTTTGTTATAACTTCTTCTTATGACATCCAAATCACATAAGACCTGAACCAATAGACTCATAACACATTTTTCTTCATCTATAAGAAAATTTGTGAATATATAAATCCATTAGGAAAAGATTGAGTGATAAATTTAGGATGAAAATATGAGTGTGCTGGAATATTGTTAACTGGAATGATTTCACTGATCATGCGTCTGTATTTTGGCTATTTTTTAATCTTTAGATTTCTAAATAAGTTGATTCTTAATTTAGATTAAAGTAGAGACAGTTGGTTACAACTTTCTTGAAGAAGTCAACTTTTAATTCTATCTCTAAGTATTTCAAAATCTGGCTTGAAATTGAGTCTTGACTGAGGCACCCGAGACAGAAATTGTGTCCTGTGGTTATTGAATAAACTGTATTGATAGAGGCCAAATTAGACAAAGGTGTCTTAACAAAAGTTGTAAATTATTCTCTTAGCTTTCAATTGGTATAAATATTGTAATTTTTGGATATGTAAGTTGAGAGATATGAGTTGTACAATTTGACAGCATGATCATGTACAAGCCAAAGTTTCAAATGTACTCAGTCTGTAGTATTGTGAGCATAACTCGTAGAATACTGAATCAAATTAGATGATCTTGGTGTCATTGGAAACTTAAGACATAGGAGAACAATTTTTTAGAAGAAAGTTTTATCAAATTACTTCAATTTCTTGATGATAATAATCATGCAAAGTGGACCCGAAAGAATGTTTTTTTAGACAAATCTGAATTGATTAATTGTGTATTGATATATGAATGAGTTTTGTGACAAGAATAATGTTAAAGTAACTCGGAATTGTCATGAATATGCATTGTACGTATTCAGTATACATGAATGTGCATAAATGAACTCATAATTGTGCAAAATTTTATATGTGTATGTATTATATGTTATAGAGGAGCACATTGAGCGCCATCATCCAGACATTGCCAGAATTTCAAAGCAATAGCTTTCTGGAGCGATTTGTGAGTAACCTAGATGGGTGACCTCGATTTAGAAACGTGGTCTATTCATAACATTTTGATTAAACTTGATTTTTCTATATTTATTAGATATTGATATAATTGTGACATTGATGATTCCGAACAATTGATTGTTTGAGGAGTTTGATATTCAGGACTGTATTAGGAGTGTTTGTGATTTGAATGTGAATTTGATTGTACTGATTCCGGACATGAAGGTCCGAGGTATTGATTGATGAATGTGATATTGAAGTATTCGTTGAATGTGAATTTGGATTGACTATATGTTTATTCAACATGTTTGTTAAAAGCCAGACTAAGGTTCGATGATAATTGTGATTTAAATTGTGAATAATTGATTGAATATGATAAATAGGAATAGGATTGTAAATGTGTTCGAATGCGAATGAGATTGAGAATGGGAATGATTGAAATAATGAATGATTGAATATTATTGTGATACATTTCATACACGAATGCATGATCAGATAAAGATAGTTGTGACGTGAGTAGTCATCGAATATGAGCTTAAAGCTCCGGAATGTGGTATAGAGCCAAAGGCTCAATATGTACAATGAGCCCTGTATCTGCAACGGGTAAGGGACAATATTAATAAACCCGGTATCCACAATAGATACGAGACAATTTAGGCACTCAGTCGCAACAACGTAATAATTGAAAGTGGGTCACATGAACATTGCATATACACTTATTAAATGTGATTGACTGATTGAATTGGAATGTGGTTATATCATTAAATGAGATTGGGACATGCGAAATATATGATATGTGATGCAAATTGTTAAATGGAAAGTTGTGAATTATGTGCTTATATGATTTGATATGTGGCATGAATTTGGTGAAACATCGAGGATGGTTACATAATTGAGTTCACAAAACTCACCAAAATTGCAACGTTGATATTTCAGATCCGAAAGAGGACATTAGAGACACACAGACTCTACGAGAAGACTAATTCTTGTACTTTTGTTAAGAAATGACTCAAAGGTCGGTCAGCTGAGACTGAAGGAGTAGTTAGTAGTTTTTGTACAAATTCTCTCTCAAGTAGTGTGCTATGTATAAGATTTGATATTGTATATATTCAGATGGTTTTATAAAGCTACAATGTCAGTTTGGTTTTTATGAAATGAAATGAAGAATGCAATTTGATCTTAAAATTTGGTGACTTTTATGTATAATAGTTGATGTCATGATTAAGTTGGATATATGTTTGCTCTAACATGCTATTATTATAGATTATATACTGAAATTTCCACTAGGTGTTCCGGTATGTAATTTATGGTAGTGAGATGTTACACTTTATTTGTTATTTCACATCAAGGCTCATTTTTTTACAAGGTTTCACATCACCTTTAACCCTAACTAAATGTTTCTTTAATCTGGTTATTACTCCACCTTTTAAATACTTGTTATAAAATAAGCAAATGGTATGGTTTTTCATTTTGGGGACCAATTCAACATAAGCCCAAGTTAGATCATTGTATCTTCTTGAAGCAGTTGAATTATCAGGAATGCTTGAACTTCCTTAAATTTATCTATAAAAATAAGCGAAGACCTATATCAAAATTAACTTAATAACTTCATATCAAAATAAAGAACAGATAATTTCATCATCAACTACTATCACAAAATATGTATTGTTTAACTCAAAAATTCAAACTAACACAATTACATAATATATATCTACATCTTATATAATATAACTCCTTTTGTATAATTACATCATACACAATTCAATTTCATCCAACACAATTCACTAATAAGTCAAAAACTAACAATTCAAGTATTCAACTTACACAATTACACAACACACATATACATCTTATATAATATAATTCATTTTGTATGATTACATCACTTAACCATAAAGTAAAGACATACACTTACAACTATAACATATTCAACTTCAACTATAACTCACAACTATAAGTTTACAACTCACTTTATGTAATCTCATAATTCAATTATAAACTAATATATTTAGTTTACTCATACAATTCAATTTGTAATGTTTCAATTAGTTTGTTTTCTTAACTAATTTTAATCAACATTGTTACTAAAATCCTAATTCTCAACTTTAATTTAACAGTATCTTACCCAAATGTTTCAATGCATTAATTTATTTCACAAATTGAAAATTCCTAAATTGCATTGAAATTGAACCAACTTTCATAAACAATTTCAAATTTTAAATCTGAATTTTCCGATGCATAAATTTTCTTCATAAATTGATAATGTCTAGATTATATTAAAATTGGATCGACCTATAGAGACAGTTTCAAATTTCAAATCCAAAATTTTCAATGCATTAATTTTATTCATAAGTTGACAATGCCTAAATTACATTGAAATTAAACCAACTCACAAAAACAATTACAACTTCCAAACCAAATTTTTCAATGCATTAATTTTCTTTATGAATTGATAATGCCTAAATTACATTAAAATTGAACCAACTCACACAAACAATTACAACTTTCAAACCTAAATGTTTCAACTCACACCAACGATTCCAACAATTCTAATAGTTCCAACCATCTCAAAACATACATAAGTCAGGTATTCATAACATTGATCATAATATCATGCAATTCAAAGCAAAAAATCACCCAAAAAAATAGAAAATGCAATTAAGAGTTGGGTCCTGAAATCTCTAACGTTCGGTACAAGTAATTAGTCGGTTCAATTTGGCTCGGGTCAAGTTAAGTTAGGTTTGGATCTGAATCTAAATCTGAAAATTTGAAATTCCATATATTGCTCTCTACAAACAATTGTAGGCACTGGGCAGTGGACTAACTAGGTTTTCTTACTGTTTTTTGGCTGGTACAACCAATTTGCACTTTTATTTTTCTGTTATGGTTTTTAGTTTTCATTTTTAGTTTTTAATTTCTATTTTTCTTTCAAATAAAAACAAAATTTTGTTTGGTTGTTAATGTCGATGCAGTTATGTTTTTATTACTGATGATAATTACATACTAGATAACACTCAAAGATAAATTATTTTGAATTAATTAAATTTATTTTAATCTCTTCTATAATATTTATTAATAAATTATCAATATATTTTATTTTATTGTATTAAGATAAATAATTTAATAATTACATTTTATTTAAAAGTTAAATTTTATTTTATTTTAATTACTAAATCAAATTTATTCAAAGTTTAAATATTTTGAATATATTTTAAATTTAATTATATTTATTAATAATTAGTTATATAAAATTATAAAATTATTCATAATTCTTATTAATAATCAATTTTAATTAGTTAAACATATAATATTAAATTAAATTATTAATAATAATTATTAATAATTAATATGTATTTAGTTAATAGTAAATCATATTAAAAAAAGAAAAGAAAAACCACGATTTCTAGGTTTTTATAAAATTTGAAAACTAGAATAAACTAAAGCTAAAAACAAAAACCCTAAACTTAAACAAACAATTTTTTTCTAATCTAAAAAAAATAGAAAAACAAAAAATAAATAGAAATAACATATCATAGTTTTAAATTATTCATTACATATTTTTATAATCTATAATTTATTATATTTACTAAAATATTTTCTTGTTTAAAAAATTAATATTATGAATTATTATATTTTGTGCACAATTAAATTCAATTAGTATTATGTAAATTGCATATTTTTCTTTTCTGTTTTATCTTAATTTTTTATTTAAGAAAATGAGATTAAAAAAACGTACATAAGGAATCAAGAGAGTAGAACATAGAAATGTTAACGACTAGTTGGACCGGATTCAACGTTTTCTTCAGCTCAAGAATAGTTCAAAGGTTGAGCAGACTCGAAAAGTCTAAAACCTAATTTTAAGTTTTTAACCCTTTAAATTAGATAATATCTTTTTTTAATTAATTAGCATTTTAGTTATTGAAAAACTAAATTCATTTGAGTGAACAGTAAAATTTGAAAATTTAAAATTTAAAATACTAATTTTTACAGGAGGTGAGAGGTGACTACTAAATTAAATATGGTTGATGACTTATAGATTTAGTAGAGTCATCAACGGTATGAATTAGGACACCATGTTACATGCTTGTACACGTAAGTGCATAATTGGTTTTTTGAATAATGGGTCGCTTACCATGGGACTTAGGTCCTTTGTGCCATCAACTCTGTGCTAACTCTGTGCCACTTTATCCTAACCATCAATTCTTATTAGTAACACAGAAGATTTGGGTTGGCTTATCACTGGGGTACCTAAAAGACGTTTTTATGGTAGAACGTTGTCAAATCCTAAATATACCTCTGCTGTACCACATAAATAGATAGTTAGGATAGAGTGGCACAAGGTTGTCACAGAGTTGGTGGCACAGAAGATTTGAGTTGGCTTACCACTGGGATACCTAAAAGGCGTTTTTATGGTAGAACGTTATCAAATTCTAAATATACCTCGGTTGTAACTTGTGTCAACAGATGAGGCCTACAAGGTACTTTGTTGTGAGGAACTCTCGTTAACATGCGGAGAATTGAACCCACGACGTGAGGCAAATCCAGGCTACAAAACTAGTGTCTCTAATAGTTTACAAGGTTAAATATTTTTTCAAAAATTATAGTTTTTTTAAAAATTTATCGTGAATTGATGAAGTAGAACGGATTATAAATCCAAACTTTAGTTTTAGTGTAAAGTATAATTAATATAATTAACGGCCAAAAACTAGAGTGAAGATATCTAACCCAAAAAAAAAAAAGAAGGAAGATTGTAGTTTTAAAAATATTTCAAAAATTAGCCGAAAGTTAAATCAATAAGACAAGAGGTTTAAGGTTTAACAGATATTAGACTGTTTTAAAATCGGTTAAAGATTGAATAAAATTAAAAAATTAAAAAATAATTAAAAACGATTATTCTTATTTATCAAAAATTTAAAGTTTAATTGAAAAAGAAGACTGTTAAATGAAAACTATTTGGTTTATTTTTGTTTATAAAGATTGATTATTAAACCAAAAAAGCTGATTAATTAATAAACAGGTTAGTTTCTAACAATAAAAATTATTAAACTAAATCAACCGTTTAAAATTTTTATAGCTAATTAAAACATTGGTCTTTTACCATTCTTTCTATTTAGAGATTGTGATGCTCCTTAGAAGATAGTCGAATTGGTGGAGTAGGAGACATAAGCCCAAAAAATTTTGTGTTTAAATTTCCTTACTTATACTCTCTCGATTAAGTCTGTCGTACATGACTTATTTAGTGTGGAGTACTTAATTGGTATAATTTATAGGATATTGTGTCAATATAAAATTTTACTTTTACTAACTATGGTTTCCTCGGTATAAAAAAAAAAAGTAGTTGTACTCGTCATTGTAAGGCCCTGCGTATAGATATGGGCAATTATTCATATAGTTGGGCCTTTAGAAGGATGGGTCCATTGTTACCTTTCACACAAGAAGGCTTATTCAAGGCCTCTATATATCTTTGAACATGACAAAGTTCAGTAGGAACAAAGTCATAACTCTTCTTTTTTCTTTTTCTTTTCTGTAATAATAGTGGATATTATAACTGTTGTTATTTGAGTAACATTGCACAAATTACCCTTAGTTTGCAATTATTTATTTTAATTTATAATTAAGTCATATATTCAATTCAACCGCCATTTATAAGTTTAATGCATTTTCATTTTTGTTCATGTATTTTTTTAAATAACTAAATTAGTAGGAACATAAAAATATACTTGCTTTAAATAATTTTAAATAAAATCTTTTATTTTAAAATTTTTAAAAAATTTCTTCTCTTAGACCTTCTTTAAAAAATAACAATATATGTGACACGAGCATCATTCTTTTTCTTTTTTGGAACGGAGAAACTCGCAATCACTATTTTTTGGATGCGCACTGAGTAAACTTTCGGATTAACACAATAGCCTACAAATTACACCAACCAAGTACTCCGTACTAAGTAAGCCCTGTACGATAGATTCGATCGAGAGAGTATAGGTAAGAGGATTCGAACAAAGAACCTTTTGACCTCATGTCCTCCACTCTACCAACTCGACCATCTCCTAAGAGATGTGACATGAGCATCACACATAAATTAATAAGATGTTGTTAACATAAAGATTTAACTAAATTTTAAAACCCAATCGTGAACTAATTAAGTATGATCTAAACTAATAAATTTATTCTAATTATCTTAAATTATTAGTTTGAATCGTTTTGTTAAAAACCTCACTATTAATTAAGAGTAAGACTGCGTATAATTAAGAGTAAGACTGCGTATGATTAGAACTTCCCAGACCATGTGCTTGAGCAGTATTTTTACTTGCTGGTGTTGTTATTGTATTAGTTTGAGTCGTAGTTTAATTTATTTGAATTAAGTCTAAGAGTTAAATTAATTTTAAACAAAAGTTTCTAAAAAATTGAAAATCATAAGAATTATTTTTGAGAATTTCAAATTTTAATAATTTTTTTGAATCCTTAAACAAAATTTCAGATTCAAGACCACTTGAACTACCCTAAAAACAAAGAAAGTGATGATGTTACAAGTTTGAATCCAGACATAAAATGAAAAGACATTGACAAAACCATCATAAAAAGGAACAGAGAATCCATATCTGAATCATATCTCAGTTGCAGCACTACTGAATGATCCCAACGAAACTGAATCCTCAATCTCCATCTCATACAACCTGGCAAGCTCCATAACTTTATTGCACACCCGATTCCCATTTCAAGTTAATCCCTAGCAAGCTGCACATGTTCATCATTTTTCTGGCTCGGACTGAAGTCAACAGATAAAAACTCAGTTTAATCGAGATTCAGAATCAAAAAACCTAACCTGACTAAAACCCATTATTTTATCCTTAATTTTAAATAAAGACTCGATCGGACTTCAAACCGGATTACAGGTTAGCATCATCATCTGGATCCTACATATTCCCTTATCAGGAGTGAATATTTTCATTCTCAACTTCTGTCAACCTTGTATATTCTGGTTTCTTTTTAATCTTGTAAAAGTAGCTGTCCTAGGTAGGATCTTTCCAAAACAATTCACCACTCTCCAAGCTCCTCTGACACCAAAACACCTACCCAGAAACCTGGAGAGACACCATTGCCAACTTGTAAGGGGGACCAAAGGAATCAAATGAAACCATCATATGTACGTGTACATTGATGTTGACTCTGCACAAAAAAAGAAAATTGCAGGTGTAGAAGAATCTCTTTTTATAAGAAACAAGATGGATGATAAGGAATCCAATCATATGTAGCTTGATTTATCTCCAAGTGTTCATCACATTAGAGCACCCTCTTCAGTATCACCAAGTCATTTTCAAGCAGTGATACTTCAGAAAAAGTCAGGCAAATTCTGTAGCTTCATGAATCAATCAAAACACATTCAATTTCATAAACACAAAGGTTTTTTCAGCAGATATGCTGCGATTCAAAGATTTTAAATTGCAGATTGCAAACCGAAACTTAATCATATAATGCACATTCTGTGCAGAAATCGATAAAGAAACAAGGATAAAGAACTTGGAACTCTTTTTTTTTTCTCCCCAGGTACAAGGGAGCAAGTTTCATTAGAGACGGCCCTAAGCCGAGCAACACCAAGAAATCCTTATAATCACGAATAATTTGATAGAATTTATCTACATGACACTTAGAAGTCTTTTGTTTGTACAGGAAATCCACTAAACTTGGATTGAATAAGAATATGTTAGATCAAATTTTACTTATTAACTCTACTTTTTAGCAGTAAAAGACTTCTCTTGTGGTTTCAATAAATTCTTATAATTTTCAATTTTTAAGAAAAATTTGTTCTTTTTTATTTTAATTAAAAAATAAGAATCGATATGAAAATTATAAATGAACTAATCAAGTATTATTTATTAAATTCGACTTTAAGTTAATAATTTAAAATAATTATGATAAAAGATTAATTTAAATCAAACACAACTATATCAAATATTTTATTATTATTATTTAAAATTTCTAGATTACATGGAATTTTTTTCTCTTACCTAAGTAGTCTTCTTCACGAGTTCTTTTCTCTCCATTAAAATATATTCCAATCTCACATCGAATATAGTCTGACTGATGGAACATCTACAGTGTCTGGTCTCTAGTCTTACCACCAATCTCCTCTCCAACTTGCAGTAATTCAGGTCCACCATGGAAGATAAAAGAAGAGG
This sequence comes from Erythroxylum longipes, assembly GCA_027563885.1. Taxonomy (NCBI): domain Eukaryota; kingdom Viridiplantae; phylum Streptophyta; class Magnoliopsida; order Malpighiales; family Erythroxylaceae; genus Erythroxylum; species Erythroxylum longipes. The sequence continues at coordinate 2,242,656 of JAOQMS010000006.1, read as the reverse complement.
AAGATAGGCTTAAAGATTTTGAAAAGGAAAGGAAAAACATCCTGAAGAGATAAAGTCTGCAATTTCTGTTGGATGTTGATGATAAGGATTCTTAAAATTTCAAGAATACCCAGAAATTTTTGTTTTCTCTCCATACTTCCCTGGAAAAGTTATTTTCAATGAGGTCAACCACATCATCTTTTGTTCCTTCAGATATGTATCTATGACTGACGCACTCTCCTCCACATGGCAGACTCTACGTGTCAGGAATCAGCTAGCTTGCTTTTCTGTGTAATGATCCAAGTTCCTGGAAAATCCCCTTTGAATGTGTGGTTGCCATGTTAGAACTGCAGATACTTAAAAACAAACAAGACTCAAGTATAGTTACGATTTTAAACCTTTCCAATTTTCACGTTTTAGCAGGGTTCTCGCCGTATATTATTGCTATTGTTGTAACTTGTAAGACAATGAAGTTACATTCTGAAACTTACACATAGTTTCAAAGGGCACTATCATGCAGCTGTAACATAATCCATTGAATGACCCCATCTGATTCTTTCCTTTCTTTTGAAAACTCTTTCAAGACATGTATTATGATTTAGACAGAGGTCTAAAGGACACATGACTTCATATGGTTTAATTAATTTTAAAAAAGTTATTCAATTTTTAAAATTTTCAGAAAAATATTTTATATTTTGTAATTTTTTTAAAATTTATTCTCTTAAACTTTTATTAAATTTTTACGATAAAATACACTTAGACACAAGTAACACGTATAGACCAATCTTGACATGGTCACTGAATCTAACTTTTAAACTCGACTTAAATCAGTTAAAACAGGCCTAAATTAATAATATAAAATAATTACAATAAATTATTAATTTAATTCGAATGTAATTAATTCAATTGAATTAGCTTTTTAATTGGTTTATATGTGCTTTTCATATTATATGTATTTCATTATTATTTTTTGTTGAAAATTTACAAATGGAGTTATCCTACGTCGAAAAAAGATATATAAATAAAGTGAACTATATATAACGATAAGATTCAATAACTCAACGTTTTAAGATTTTAAGTTAAGATATGATATCCTAATTATATTTGAACTCACTTAAATTCGATCTAATTTCTAAAAATCCTTCATTTTCTAATAAAATATGAGTAAGAATTATTTTAAAAAATTAAATAACTTTTAAAAGTTTAATCAATAACACGTGAATGAATCACGTAACTTTTGTCTTTTTAAACGTCATATTGTCTAATCATTTATTATTAGCATAGTAAAAAATAACTGTCTCTCGAACAATCGATAATTGCATTTTCGTAAATCAAATCTTCTGTTTTAGTTACTCTGTTCTAATCTTATTTTATTAAATCTTGTCCATATATTTATATAGAATTCACGTAAATATATGAATGAGATTTAATAGAATATAATAAGAACACTGTAACCGAAATAGGAGATCTAATCTTGCATTTTTTATGATCATATAAAGTAGATGACTACTGCTTTTAATTCTTGAATGCATCTTTATTGTAACTGTTTGCAAGTTTTGTTTTGTATGTGAATTTTTTTTAATAAGTGCATCTTATTGATAAGTTGGACATCTTTTTGATAAACTGTTATTATATTGCTACATTTTTATTTTCTTTATTTTTCTGAAGTTATTATTTTATTTTAATTATATATTATTACTTTATTCTAAGTATTTGTTAGTTACTTTAATGTATTTAGTTATTTTATGACTTCTTTTATATTTATTTGAATAAAGTGAATGAATTATTTATTTATTTACTCTTTTTAACCTGCATCAATTATTTGTAATTTTTTAATGTATTATTATTATATTATGTACTTTTTTTCCTTTTTTAATTGTCACATTTATATTTAATCTACCGAAAATAATCTCTTTGTTCTATAAAAATAAGGCTGTGTATTATTAGACCTCTCTAAACTTCATATTAACGTAATATTCAAATTAAGTGTGATGATATTATAAAGTAAATGTCTGCATCACTCCCAAAGTTATGAATACCGTATCGGACTCGGTACCAGATTGAGTTCTGGAACAGAACTGTACCGGTACCGGTCAGTATCGGATACCATTTCGGGTAATTTTTTAAATTTATAAAATAGTACCTAAAATTTTTAAAATTTACAAAATAGTCCATATTGATATATTGTACAGTTGTACCGTGTACTTTACTAGTTTATAGTTTACATCAATCATGCTTTCAAAAATCTTAATAATAAATAATAATAACAATTAATATGAAATAAAAATAATTTTTAAATATTTTCGTATAAATAATAACCATAATTAATATAAACAAAGACAATCATCATCATACAATTATAAAATTAAGAATAATACAAAAT
>JAOQMS010000006.1:2204259-2232125 GCA_027563885.1 Erythroxylum longipes | reverse complement strand
AATGTTAATTTAATTCAAAATTAAATAAATTATCCATAATTTTTATTAATAATTAATTCTTATTAATTAAAAATATAATATTAAATTAAATTATTCATATTTTTACAAATAATTAAATATATTAAATAATATATATTTAGTTGATAATAAATCAGATTATTGAAAATCCAGAAATAGAAAAAAAATCAAAATTTATAAATTAAAAGAAAAAATATAATTTAACAACTCAAATAAACGTATTTTTTCACTAAATTTTAAAACAAAAAATATATAATAAAAATAGAAACAAACAGAGCTTAAAAGAAATCGGTGAATCAAAGATGCTGCGGAGGATTTGAATAATGACACAAATGGTACATCTCTTCCAGGAAAATCACATCCTGGTGGGTAAATACACTACAATTAGATTTACAGGTGAAGGACTGGAAAAGGACCATCGTACTTATCCCGGAAAATTTTACAAGAATTGTTGCAAGTTCTCCAAATGCAAAGATTTTGACTGCCTTTCCCTTTGAAATTTGAACTTATTTCATGCAAGAAAAGTAAAAATTTTGCACATACTTATCTGAAGGAACTCTGTATTTCTTCCAATGTTCTTCCTTTCGTCTCGGGAACCCATATGCTCGTAAAGGCGATCGTGAAGGCACTCACAACCATGTAAATGGTAAATGTTGCTGCAGTTGAAGAAGGAAATGAGTCTATAAGAACTTTTTCTCTTTGCGAGTGTACTTATCTGCACTAAACTTGCAGGGGAAAAAATTGGAAAGAGGTTCAGCGGGGATGCAATACAGACCTCCAGGGCTCCAGTTTAAAAGCAAGTTTGCAGTCATTGTAACCGCCCAGGAGATGAACCAATTCGAAAGTGTTGCTGCACTTCCAGCCAGACCCTTGATGTTGATCGGTAGAATCTGCATTCGCATGTTAGTTCCATCCATCAGCCATTTCAGAATAGTTATGATTTGTTCTTTTGAAGGGCATTTTATAGCTTTAAAACTTCTTTACAATAATTCTTTAGGCTAAGTAATGCATAAAACTAACTGTAAGAAGTAAAATCCTCAACTGTGTCTTCAGAATTGACCTAATAAAAGATCATTGATGTTTTTGAGCCATTTGGCTGATTCAGTGACATCGGTGATTTTTAGAAATTCTATATTGATAGAGCAAAACTTGAACATATCGGTACCTCGGACATTATAACCCAAGGAATAGGACCCATTCCCAAAGAAAAGGCTATTACCAAAGCCTGAAACAAGAGAAGGGAAAGCAGGTTATCAGAACTTACCAAAAATGATAAAATTAAAACCTTGAAATAATTCATCTCTCTATTTGTATCACATACCACAACTCCAACAACTGAAAGGATTCCAAATATGGTATACAAGGTAGAGTCTTTTGATAGAAAATCCTGGACGAGTAAACATTATGAAGGTAGAATAATATTATATTGGTCCATAATCATGTATCACAATAAACAGATAAACTCTTGTCAACGAGTTAATCCACTTACCTTTGCAAAGAATGACACTGCAACAATCAGCAAGCTAACTGTCATTCCACAAGAGGAGACCTATGGTGACAGGAAATGAAAAAAGTCACCCATTTCTGTCCAAATTATAAAGACTAACCAGAATAGTTTTGCTTTAACTCACTATAAGAAGAACCCGACGGCCTGTTCTATCAACCAACCAAGTAGCTACACCAGTGGCCACAACCTAAATAACATGTGCGTAACCATATAGATAAAGAGCTTCATAGGACCATTTCAAATTAATGACTCTACTAATAATATTAAAGACAATAACCTCAGATTTTCTTTTCAAACTGTACCTGAATCGCACCAAGCCCAAATGTAGCCACATTACTATTTGTAACCCCTGTTTAAGATCAAGAAATTAATCAGAACCATTGTACTCAAATATAGTTGATCTTAAGTGATATATTTCCTGAGGACAGTCAAAGAGTAGCCGTGAATTATCAATGGGAAAAAGTGACAGTCAATATGGTCGTCAACTAGAAGTAGCTCTGTTGACGATAGACCATGGATGCATTTTAGAGGTCAGACAACACTATGTAGTAACTAGTACTACTAATTATCACACCGCTAAGATTCTAAGAAAACATGGTCTCAAAAGACATTCAGTTAATACTTTACCCAACTGATTTTGAGTAGTAAAGGTATGTAGCAACAAGAAGAGAAGCTTGCTGCCTTCAAATTGGAAAAAGATTGTAACTACACCAAAATAATTTGATTCCAATATTCCAAAGTTAAGAACATAATAAAAGGTTTATGTGAGGAAGAGGAACGTGATTAAGCTTACCGGAAGCTGAAAAAATGGTACTGGAATAGAAAAGAACACCATTTATCCCACTAAGCTGTTGTAAGACAAGTAGACCTATACCAACCTGCAGGAAATTGATTGATCGAAAATAAAGTCTTACGTTTTATGCTATTTTTAACTCCACAAAGTTAAAGATAACGACAGAACATTACCATCAAAGGAAACCAGTATCTTTTTCGTTTGAGATCCGCAAATCTGATTGTTGTTCTTCTACTAGTTGAAGCAATAGCTCTCTACACAATCCATAGATGCAGGTCAAATTATCTAAGACTCAAAAATAATGTAAAACACTGAAAGAAAAATTTGGTCTACAAATTTTATGCAATGAAAAAAATTGCATGTGGGAAAGCAGATCAGCTATTTCACCAATGGCCATTACCTTAATTTCATTCACTTCAACCGAGATATCAGTATCAAATCCCCGAAGAACTTGCAAAGAAGCTTCAAAATCTTCTGTCATACCCATTTTTGCCTGCAATTTAGGGAAGAAACGAGGTAAAGAGTTTGAATCATTAGAGCTTAAGAAAATGTTTGATTCTGATTAAGGAAAGAACATTCTCGAAAACTTACCAGCCATCGAGGAGACTCTGGAATGAAAAATAGACCAGGTATCAAGACAGTACATGGAAGAATTCCTGAAAAACGAGGATTAAGTTCCGTGATTCAAAAAGTGGAAGTCTGCCAAGATTGACAATGATATTTAGGTGAATTGTTGACCAAAAGTTCAGCTTCCATGAAATTTTTTTTTTTTTCTGACATGTGTTGTTTACAATTGAAGGCAATCTTTCAGAGTGTTACCCAAAACTGCAAGTATTCTCCATTGAACAAAAATTCCTAGCAGGTAAGCAAGCATGATCCCAATTGTGACAGAAAGCTACATAACAAGACAAGTTGAAATTAATTACTCCAGGGACCGTGAAATTCAAGTGTTTGTATCTGTTAAATTTAACCAGTAAGCCTGCATATAAGGCTAACCTGATTCACTGACCCTAAGGACCCTCTCAAGTTTTGAGGGGCTATCTCTGCTATGTAAACAGGCACCTGCAAAAGATAAAACAGTTGAAGTCCTAATTAATTTTTAGGCTTCAACAACCAAATTCACTCGGAAAACCTTACCGTATATGAGATAATTCCCACACCAAAACCTTCTAACAACCGTCCCATGTATAAAAACGAAGAATCCTACACAGAACAGCTTACCTTCAGAAACAATTGAACATGTTCACGCTAGAAGTTTCAGTGAAGCTAAGGAATTAAACTCACTTTGGCAAACGATATCGCAAGCCACCCGATGACATTTGGAATGGAAGCGATCATTAGAGACTGCATTTGAAACAAAAAAGACAGGACTCATTAGTTAAACAACCTAAATTAAGCAAAATATCTAGGTATAGAGTTCTTGTACTTAGTGATAAAGCAATCAGTAATCCTACCCCTTTTCTTCCAACATACTCCGCAATTTGACCACTAGCTATAGCACCAACCATAGCACCCACATTCGATAGAGAGCCAAATATCGAATACTAACCCAAAAATAAATTGAAGAACAGAGTTAGAACACATGATGAATAAGCCCAATATCAAATTTAAAGCAAAGTCGTATATGCACACCTCTGAGACAGTAAGTCCAAGGTCCTTGGTGATGGCAGCTTGAGTTGGAGAAGAATAACCCGACTACAATTAAAGAAAATTAAAGCTTGATAAACTTGATATATCAAGAACTTCTTTATCAAGCTTTTAGCAATCTTGATATTTCAAGAACTACTTGACCAAGCTTTTACTAATCTTGATGTTTCAAGAACTTCTTTACCAAGTTTTTTCCTTTCCCATACATTACCATTTTTGTAGCTAATCGGAAAACAACATAAATCTTTAGCTCCAGTTCATTCTTCATCAACAAAACCGAACAGTAAAATAACACTTATCAAGCATAAACTCATTACGGTAATTAGCAGATAGGAGATTGAGAAAGTCCCTCACAGTGAAGCCGAATTGGATAGGGCCAAGAGCAACAATCAGTACACAAGCCAGGACAGATATGGAACTATCCCGAATGGCCTGAGAAGACCCCATCATGCTTGATTGTCTCGACCCCATACGATACCAACTCCCAGTGTGAAGAAATGGCTTCCGTTGGTCTCCTCTCCCATCATCGTCGTCCCTGAAACTCATTCTTCTCTATTCGAACAGTCACCCAATTTTGCTTCTTAAGTGACTGATAAAATGCCCCAGCGAAAGAATAGCATAGAAAAGGAGAAGTAACAATGAGTAAACGAGAGAAAATACAAGTATTTGTCGTCTCTGTGTTGTCTGTATGTAGGGAAGGCAGTACAAGACATGGTTGATGTTACTACTTACAATTGTTGTAGTTGCTAAGCTGTAAATCAGTAATCTACCTGAAACGTTCTTACATGTTTGGTGTCGTAACTCCAAAAGAACCAGCTAACACTTATACTCGCTACGTTGGGTACAATCATTAACGTTTCAGACTGACGTGTAGGGCATGGGGTCAGATTTAGGTTATGCTTCGCACAAATTTAATCGGGTCTGAACCAAAAGGTCCGAACTAACTGTCAACTCTACCTCTATCACATTTCTCAATTATAGGGTTTGGACTCTGGACGAAGTTACATTTTAAAGGAAGGGAAAGCTGGAATTTGAGGACAGAATAGAGATGATTTCTGTCAGACCCTTAATTTCAGAACACTTCTCATTAACTTTTATGAGAATTTTTTGGAGAAAGGTTAGTTAGATTAGACCCATAAGGGAGAAAAAAATACTAAGACAAATATGAGCGAGTGGGATCAAACTTGATGCAAATTTTAAAAGAGTTTGAGACTTTTATAGAGATTGAATCGACCCAAGCTAAGAATTTGATGGACTAAAGATTTAGCCGTGCTTGGATGGATGGATGGACCACGACTAATGGACTTGTTGTAGGAAACATTAGATCAGGTCAGTGTGCTATGTAAGTTTCGGCAAGATCACACTGCATTATCTGCAGATAGAGATCGTGGGGAAATTTTGGATGATATGACGATGATGAACAGTTAGAGTTACAATGGGACTCAATATCTGAAGATAGTGGAGATTTTCGAGGATAAGAATATTAGTTTCTTAGTTGAATCTAAACTCTATCTTTCTGATATCTTGTATATTCTATCTTATCAGTTAAGGTTCTATTTAAATGAGACGTTATCTAATTAGTCTACGTAATGTAATTTGATAAAGATAGATGTATTTTTAACACGATCTTAGGCAGTTCAGTTTGAGTAGAATTCTAAATGTAACTTGACATTTAAGTTAAAATGGCTATATAAAGCTTATTTAAGTTTTGCTTTTCAGAGAGAGAGCATCCTTTGTATTATTTTGAAGGAAAGTAATATAAATGTTGATTTTACTATATTTATGTTATTTTCTTGTTGTCTTTATTCTCTTATTGTTGTCGTATCATTGTTTCTTTGAGTGTGCCAAATAAACACTTCAAAAGTCATTCAAAACTGAAGTCTTATTTAAGCGGATCTAAGTGAAACTACCTTATAAAGGACATCGGAGATTAACTTCGGTGAAAATTTAAAACCTAAGATAACTTTTGTATCATGGTGTCTTTAAGGCAGTTTAGTATTGGCATTTAACACGTGGCTTTTTTAGTTCCAAGTTTTCAAAAAATGAAAGTGACATTTTTTAAGATAGATTGTATTTTAAAGTTTACTTTACAGTATTAATTAAATATTTAGAATTTAATTTATTATAATAAACGTGACCAAGTCACATGCTCAAACTCATTTCACGTTGTTGGAATCAGGTGCGCACCTACCTGACACGTGTTTGAACGTGGGAGATGGTAAGGTCATTAAAGTAATCGAATTTGGTTCGGATTGATTTGAGACTTGGGCTGGACTTGGAATTGGGCCTTGACTGCTTAAGTCTGTTATTGCAAATTATTTTATAAGAAATAATATTATTTTTTATCTTAATAACTTAACTTCTTCCATCTAATTTTTAAAATATTATAAATTTATTATAATTTACAAATAAATTAACATGAATAAAATTGAGCAAGGTATCGAATTTAATATATAATTTATTATTTTAGAAGATAAATTATATCTCTTATTCTTTTTATGTGTATAAACAAATTATTATATTTATTTATTAATATTATGTCTTCAATTTTGATTAAATGAAAAATTAATTTAATATTTGTTAAATATATTATTTACACTTCAATATTTTATAAAAATAAATAATTTGTTTATTTTTAATGTTACTTTATTTAAGAAGTAATATTAAAATAAAATATAAGAAATAATAAAAATATTGTTTTAAGTTGGCTTCACATAATTGGGCAATGGGCAACCAATGGGAACTTGCCAAGAGTGTGCTTGAAGTGGACACAAAGAATGAGGAGAAGGCAATGTCCCACGCGCCCACGCTCGGAGCAGGAGCGTGGGGACGACCGGAACTTGAATGTCGTGGTCTCGGACTAAGAGGACGTAGAACAACTGAGAGACGTAAAATACTAAAAATCAGAAAACGTTAAAAACACACGGAGGCCCTCACTGTCACTCTCTGGTTGCTCCGCTTCGTCATTCAAACTCCGTCGCCGATAACGTCGTTATTGCCTTGGCTGTGTTCAAATCCTGAATAGCTTCCACATGGGCGAACAATCCCAACCCCAACCGCAAGTGCAGACTCAGTCCCAATCTTCGCCACATGAGACCTTCGCCGCCGCCGCCGCTCCGCCGCAAACTGCCCCGCATCTGGCGAAAATCCCTGCGCGTCCGAGAAAAATTCGCAAGCTTTCACCGGAAACCGGCTCCGAAACCCCAAAAACTTCCAAACCAAACAAAACCAGACCTATCCAACAGCGATTGACGCTTGCCGTCGTCGCGAGGTCGCTCTCGTGCGAGGGAGAGATGGAGAACGCGATTCGCTATCTGCGGGAGTCGGACCCACTTTTAGCTCCCTTAATCGACGCCCACCCGCCGCCAGTCTTGGAGACATTTCGCACGCCGTTCCTAGCCCTAACTCGAAGCATCCTCTACCAACAGCTGGCGCTCAAAGCCGGCGCATCGATCTTCACGCGCTTCGTCTCGCTTTGTGGTGGAGCAGCAGCAGTGGTTCCGGAGACAGTCCTCGCTTTGGCTCCGCAACAGCTTAGGCAAATCGGAGTTTCTGGTCGTAAAGCGAGTTATCTTCACGATCTCGCTCGAAAATACCAGAATGGTATATTATCCGATGTGGCGATTCTAAATATGGACGATAAGTCGCTCTTTACTATGCTTACTATGGTTAATGGGATTGGTTCTTGGTCGGTGCACATGTTTATGATATTTTCCCTGCATAGACCTGATGTGTTGCCAATTAATGATCTTGCGGTGAGGAAAGGAGTGCAATTGCTTTATAATTTGGAGGAATTGCCGCGGCCATCTCAGATGGATCAATTGTGTGAGAAGTGGAGACCTTACCGGTCTGTTGCTTCATGGTATATGTGGAGATTCGTGGAGACGAAGGGGTCACCTTCGAGTGCGATTGCGGTGGCTACTGGTACTGCTTTGACACAACAACATCAGGAGGAGGAGCAGCAGCAGCAGCCTCAACTTCTCGACCCACTAAATGGCATTCTCAATCTTGGGTATGTATAAAGTTTCACAAGGATATGTAGTACCAATTTGATATTGATATAAATTTTTTGGATGGTTTTTGCATCGTTCATTTTCAGTTCTTGTATTGAAAGGTTGTGTTTGCTGCTGGTGAATAGAGGTTTGCTTGCTTGTAGTTGGTATAGGGTCTTGCTGTAGGTTTTTGAGCTGCATTCTTGAATTTTATCCAAGTTAATACCTGATTTTAGGATTACTGCATTAAAACTTCATGTTTTTGATACAACTGTTCATCTGTTGCGCTTAGAAGTGTTAGATTTTGGGAAGAATCTTCTCATCATTGTTTGATGTCTGTTCTTCCTGTTCAAAATTTGCAGCTTTTGTTTGAAAGTAACTATAATTACTCGGTGATAAATGAGACATACTGAGAGTAGTAACGGCATAATAACATGAAACAAACCAACAGTTGTAATTTCCCCAACAAGTTGGCGAAAGTTGATGATTTGTCCACAGAATCTTTAGCAAATATAGATCTTCTGACTTAAAAATCTCTATCTGAAACAACAAGCATCCAATTTTACCACTTTACCATGAAGTATTGTAAACAGACGTGGACATCAGTTCAATCTTGACCATGTAACTGACAATTAGAGTTTTCTGCATTTTCCAGATTGGATGGTTTGAACTTTGACATCATAGTGTATTGAAAACAATGATTTTTATGACCTGCATAGGATAGATTCCTGTAGGAGTAAGGAGTTAATTTTAAGGAGTTGCTTCTTACAAAACTATCCTCTAAAACTGGAAAATTATGGGTAGCTTTCAACTTTGATGCCGCAAGGGGATTTATAGAAACTGAGGCAAGCAAAACATGCTTTTGGACCAAAAGGAAATATGTGAAATCCTATTATTAGTTAGTTCTTGTAATTATACCTCAATTACTTGGTGAAAAACATATATCCACGACCGCTTTCATGACATACTTTATCCCAATTATTGTTTATTACTATTTACCTTTACAATGCTGAAATTGATTCATCACTGTACAAGGAATATTGGCTATTGAGAATCATTATAGTAGTGTATGACTTTCAATGAAATAGAGTTCATGTCCTTTTAATTAGCGAAATTTTTGGAGTTTTAGGCCACAACGTGAACCTAGAAACTTTGTCCGAAGCCAAACCGGTGATATTGGTGTGGTTTTTGATAAAATCTCAAGAAAGATGGTGATGTGTGAGTGGGAAAAATGAAATGTTGAGGACTTGTAAAGAGTTCATAAGATCAGGGGATTTTGATTTTGATATCTGTTGATGGATTTTTGGAGAAGCAGAAGATTGGTTGAGATTTCATGACATACCAGTTATGCAGTTGAACTAGGAGATGCAAAGAAAGAGATCTCAAGGGACTCAAGCGGTTGGTTGCAAATGCTAGAGATGGTGCATAGAGGAGTTGCAAGTGCTAGAGATAGTGCATTGAGGGGTTGGAGTGTGCAGTATTCAAAGTTGGAGCAAGCATAGCAAGCGTGTGAAGTTATGATGTGGGTTGCGAATTGGTGTTTGACAGTTTTTTGTTATTCCTTTTATTAGTCTTGAACAGAGAGTTGCAATGATACAATGTCTATTATTCAGACTGGTTAAGCAGTCTTTACTCGCGTAATAAGAATATTCTAGACTGGAAAAGTATGAAGAATATCGGCGGTTGTCAACTTATGGTAAAAGATTGATACTAGGATTTGACGTGTTCATGAGGCAAATGATTAGCATTAAGTTCACTTAATAGCTCTGAGACACAATCAATTGTATATCCTTGAACCAGTAAATCATTGACGTGAAGACATATCTCTAAATTGCTCGTCCAGTTTGAGGGAACCTGCAGAACCTTAATAGTTGGTGTTTGGTACAGAAGACATATCAATAAATGTCCAGGTTCTTTCCATCTATCGCTTCAATTCATGGTGGGTGCAAGGGGATGAGGGGTATTATTCCCAATTCTAAATTACCAAATAAAAAATCTAGGCTCTAAGCTTCAGCAGTAGCAATTACTGGTGTTGCCAGATCAGTTCATAGTAGTATGCTTAAGTTTATTTACAAATTTTCAGCTGACTTTGCTTATCTGAAACTTTAGGCAATACACTGGATCGAGTTCTCTGGAATTGGAAATTGTGGTTGAAGCCTTTGGGCTGAAACAGCTAAGTTCAATCTAACATGTACCTTTTTATTTGATAACTCTTGTCACTAGAGCACTATGTTGTGATTTTAAGTTAACATGCTTCTGAAGTTATACACGAGATTTCTGTTAAGCTTTGTTACAATGCTTGTCTCTTGCTTGGATGGCCTTTAAAATATGATTGAGTCTCTTTTAAGACTTTAGAATTTATTTGAACTTTTTGCTGCATATAAGTCCAGTATGGTGGCATTTTCTTTATGTATATATACAAGTAGGGCAAGCTAAAGTAGCCATTTGGGTAAATCATATCACTTGGATTAACGGTTAAATGCACCAATTGAAGTATGAAACAGTTGCATTGCTGTAATGCTACGATAATGTTTGCTTTACAATCTACCTAGTACTAGGTACAAGTGGTTAAGATAGAGCCAAGGCTTTATACTGTTCCTAACTTTATCTTTTCCGATAGTTAATTTATACCCTGTAAAGGTAAACATTTTAATCATCATTATCATTGTATGTTGTTTATTTATGTTCTCCTTTGTTGTAAATGGGCGGATTCTCTTCTTGTTATGGGGTTATGGAGAGTAGGGATAGGTAGGGTTGTCATTGATAGTACTTTTCTTTTTCTTTTCTTGTGTGCGATTCCTGTACATGCATTTTGTGATATTTCTATTACATCAATTGTTTCACTTTCTTCTTTCACCATCCTGCATGACATAGGGCCTGCGCTTGGGGACAATGATTCAGACCTTCGATGAGATGTGGATCTGGTTAGCACCTTCTTCCTTCCAGTTAAGTTATCAGTTATAGGGAAAGTGTTCAGTGGGAAGGGAAGGTAACTAATTTGTCGTCCTGGAAAAGCTTAGTCATGCAAGGTTTTGAGGGAGGTACATATAGATTTCTCCTGTGTAGTAAATTTCTTGGAAATTTAAGTAAAAGACTACCTATCTTAAAGTTCTTTGATTGTTGTCAAAAAAAAACAAAGACTTGGTTGTCCTCTAATGAATTTGCGGAGCTACAACTTTCTTACTCTACCCTTTCTGCGCTACAATTTAACCATGATTTTGTGACTTGATGCAGCTGTTCACGTGGAAATGATAATAATTGTATGTTATATTAAAGCGTTAAGCTTTTAGTTAAGGACCCTTGTACGAATTCACACCAAGAAAGAACTAGGAATGAGTGAATCATGTTAATATGGGACCAAGTTAAACTTACTCGATACTTTGGTGCGTTGGGGACTGCTATAATAAAATACTATCCCTAGTCCTTTCTTGACAAGTGTCTTCTGTCCAAGAGTTGATGTTGATTTGCAGAATGGTGATTGCCGGGACCAACAAGTTTGGCATTTTCAAGATCTATGTGCTGTGCTTTACACATACAGCGAGATTTTGTTTGTGGAGTTATGGACTTGTATTACTTTTTAATATTTGAGATTTTAATACATTGATTAGCATCTGTTATTTTCCCTCTTAATGGAAATCGGTGTGTCTACACCCCAATTTCACAATCCAGAACAGGTCACTGGTACGAAAATGAAAGTATAACTGAAAACACTCCTTCATAATACGTACAGATAAGCTCATTCTTACGTGTTTTCCACTTAGAAACAAAAGGAAAAAGTTAAAAGAGGCCAAGATTAGTATAAAAGAAGACGAATTAAAAGGATGAAAGTGCCGGCTGTGTAGAAGAAACGTATGAGATTACTGTTGATTTTCAATATAAAAGAAAGTAAGACAATTATATTTAGATGATTTTTTTGTTATTATCGTGATAAATATTACATAATCGTTGGTGTCTTAGAATATTTTTAGATAATATTAATTATCAAAATGATTTTTAGTTAATTTGTTAAGTTTTAGGTGTTGGGTTATACTCATGAGGGTTATATACGATGCGTATTTTATTAAATAGAGTTAAGATTGTGTGTTACGGAACCTGTTCGTAAATGTAGAATTTGACTAAGAATTGTATAAACCCTACTAAAATAATGATTAGATATCATCGAGCTCAAGGAAATATAATAGAGATAAGATATTTTGTTCCAATTATAATATTCTTGTCACGTTTCATTAAATTTTATCCATATATTCATGTGGGATTTATATAAGTGTACGGATAAGATCTAATAAAACAGGATAAAAACAAAATAGAATGTTAGCTCCTCCTCGCGCCCAATCAAAATCACAACTTGATTATAAAGAAGCGATGAACTTCCAATGCAGAGTGATGACTACTTCGCCATTGTAAGTATCGAGCAGTAGAGCTGAAAAATAAAAAGATGGGTTTAACTGATAAACAAACGGAAACCAAAGAGAGTTTGATTAGCTCCAAACTCAAGAACTCCTGAACTTGTTATGGTTCATCTCCATCTTGATGATCACAAAACAAATTTACTACGTTTAAGGGTAACATCTTATAGTATCAACGTCGAATATCCACACGCAGGTTTGTCTGCATGTTTGATTATCCTAATATCAGATTGCTATTTCTTGTTCTGTTCTGCTATTTCTTCTGGATTAACAATGAAACACAGCATCTTATAGTATCAACTCTAGAATATCCATGCATGTTTATACATCAGATAGATAGTTTTTGTACTGAACTTCTTGTTCTCATCGCAGAATCAATCTTCGCCGTCTTATGTGAAATCGGTTTTACACATGCTTTTTACACTATAAAATGATCTCATCAGGAAGTAGCAGCTCATCACACTAGCTATTTCCTTGTCATCAAAAAAGCCGCAATGAACTACGAGAATTACGACCCTTCTTTTCCTGATCAGCCAGTGGTTGATCTCTACCTCCCCACATGGGCTAACCTGCAAGCTTTCAAGTGCAAACCAGCCTTCATATGGGTTGAAGAAGAAGGTGAAGCTTCGAAGTTTTCGTCCCTCACTTATGGTCAGCTCAACGAGTCAGTACAGTCTATTTCCAGTCAGTTTCTTCTTTCACAACAAAGAGGTGACACAATTCTGGTTCTATGCTCACCTGGGCTTGAGCTGGTTGAGATCATTTTTGGATGTCAAAGAGCTGGCCTTTTGAGCGTACCTATATTTCCCCCTGGCCCTT
The DNA here is from genome assembly GCA_027563885.1 of Erythroxylum longipes. Taxonomy (NCBI): domain Eukaryota; kingdom Viridiplantae; phylum Streptophyta; class Magnoliopsida; order Malpighiales; family Erythroxylaceae; genus Erythroxylum; species Erythroxylum longipes. The sequence goes on along the minus strand of JAOQMS010000006.1, from coordinate 2,218,943 downwards.
CTTTCTCTAACCAAAATTACCACCATCTTGTTAGAGTCATCTCCCAAACAAACCCTAAAGTTGCCATAGCAGAACCTGAGTACATTGCTAGAGTTCAACAATATATCTCCTCCTCCTCCTCTTCTAAGAATCTGGAGCTTGCAAAGTTGTTACAGACGGTCAAGTGGATTTCTACGTTTGATGTTAAGAACAAGAAGCTAGTAGGTTCAGGTACGAGTTCTTCTTCGACGTACAGTGGTTGCAAGCCAGACGAAGTGTATCTGATTCAGTACACTTCAGGTGCGACTGGGATTCCAAAACCAGTTCTTGTGACGGCAGGATCGGCTGTTCACAACGTCAGAGTAGCTAGAAAAGCCTATGAACTAGGTCCTCACAGTGTCATAGCATCTTGGTTGCCTCAGTACCACGATTGTGGACTTCAATTCCTGTTACTCACCATTATATCAGGAGCAACATGCGTCTTAGCATCACCTACTGCATTTCTATACAGGCCTAGGCTATGGCTCGAGATGATTTCAGAGTTCAAAGCTACTTGCACTCCTGTTCCTTCATTCACGCTGCCACTTGTTGTGAAACGTGGCGGAGTGAATGAAGGAACTCGACCCATAAGTTTATGGAGTATGAAGAATCTAATCCTCATTAACGAGCCAATTTACAAGGTGTCAGTTGATGAGTTTGTTGATTTGTTCAAGCCATTTGGGTTAAACCCATCTTGCATCTCTCCATCTTACGGTTTGGCAGAGAATTGCACCTTTGTTTCAACAGCTTGGAGAAGCCATACCAGTTTCACCGACATTCCTACGTACAAGAAGTTGTTACCAAGTGCCAGACTAGGTTCTCAGCTTGAAGAATACCAGGAGAATGAGGACATGAACATTGTTGTTGTAAATGAAGACACCAATGAAGTTCTCGACGATGGACTTGAAGGTGAGATATGGGTGTCATCTCCAAGCAATTGCTCTGGCTACCTTAGCCATCCATCTCTGACACGGGAGATATTTCAGGCGAGACTCCATAACTCGGTTAGCAAATGCTTTGTCCGAACTGGTGATAGAGGAGTGATCAAAGGTAAAGATCGATACCTATATGTGACCGGACGTTGTTCAGATGTAATCAAACTCAGAAACAATCAAGAAGTACACCCTCATTACATTGAAACTGCAGCTCACAACAGTTGTCAGGAGTTCATTAGAGGAGGTTGTCTCGCTGCATTTGAGGTTTCAGGCACCGTGGTTCTTGTTGGAGAGTTGCAAAGAAGTGACAATGACGAAAGGGTTTTGAGGAACATATGTGAAGAGATGAAGAAAGCTGTTTCTAGAGAAGAACAAGTTGAGATTGGCCTGGTTGTTCTTGTAAAATGTGGGAGTCTATCCAAAACAACTTCAGGAAAAATTCAGAGATGGGTAGCTAAACACAATCTTGTCCAAGGAAAGATGAAAGTAGTCACTGAGATGAGATTTGAGAACGATACTTCTAGTTTTTCTTCTCCAAGCAAAACTACAGATGACAGAACAAACAGAAACCAAACCTTGGCTGCACTTCCAAGCACTTCAAAGTCTTCTTCTTCTTCTTCTTCCTTGCGCTCTTCTTTATGAGAACCTGATCGATATGCTTTTCATTTCTGATCATTTGAACAAGTTCCAGATATTGTTTCGTGAGATCAAACCCTATATTGTATAATCAAATTATACCACACTGATGCTTGTTTTTGGCTTTTAACTCGATCCAATAATATGAGATATTGACCTTTAAACATTTTCGTGGTTTCTCTTCATCAAGTTGATAATATATATATATATAATCTTCCATGTTCGAAGAAGAGGATAAAGCATAAAATGATTGAAGTATATATCTATGAATCATGATATATTCTGTCTATATTGTAACCACAGGTGATAAAGTTACCAACTTTAGAAACACTGATAAATAGGGATGGCAGCATATTAGACCAAGCCAGATACCTTTAGTCTCTGATTACCAACTAAGGGATTTGAGGGGTCTTAAGGAGAAAATAGATAGAATTTAAGTGAGATCATATGCATTAAAGACATTATATTTCAAATTACAACTTAAAAGGCAATGAATTATAAGGCTTATTTTTATATATAATTCATTTCATCCTTATTTTTCTTTTTCATGTGTGACTACTTCACTTTTGAATTTCCAAGATGAACTTAAAAGAAATTTGAGTTCAAACACTCGTTATTGAATTTAATCAAATATAGCTTACCTCGTTTATTTTGAACCAAATTAGATACTCAAATTCATGTTCGAGATGGATCGAACTTAAGATTTTTAGCCATGCCTAATGATAAGCAAGGATTTGACTCTCTTTTCATAACACTCCCAATTAATGTTGGCAAGATTGGCTCGACCTAGCGCAATTCGAGGTCAATAGGTATTAATTGAGTTGATTAAGTTTTAAGTTAAGTTAGAGTTGACTTAAGTTAAAAATTTTAAAAAATACAATATCATAAAAATATATATTTAATAGAAACCAAACGGACTCAATCAAACTTTGGTTTGTTCAAACTTGATTAGACTCGGGCTTGGACTTAAACCCTACCATTATTTCCAGGCCTGAGCCCAGACTATCCCATGGCCACCTCTTGTCCCAAGTAAACTACATGAACCATGCAAGCTAGGCCTTAGTGTAAAGCTTAAATTTCTTGAACTTGTGGTCCAACTCATTTTGCTCACGGCCTGTGTTAAGCAACCTCGATAAAAGGGACCCAAGAACAAGCAACTTTCCATCATTTCTCCAATTCTAAGCCTTTACTTTTTTTAATTTTTCCTATACGAATAACTCTAAACCTGATGTACCTCCAGGAAAAACGATCTAAACTTGATTCGACCCTGTTATAATTGTAGACTGAGAGTTGCAGAGAATCAACTTCACAAGTCTAACAATTATGGAATTGAACAAAAAAACAGTGTTTGAAGAGAAAGGGGATGAAAAAGAGGGGATGCAGTAGAGGAATAAGACGTCAGGTCATGAGTAAACTTTAAAAAAACATATAAGAAAATGAAGTGAAAGGAGACAGAAGGCAGGACTCAGGAGGCAGGCTTTTTCTGAGAATAGGTTTCGAGAATCTATTGGTTGAACTTATACTCCAATGTAACATGAACAGTAAAAAGATGGTAGGAAGAGGTAAGTAAGGAAGTACCATTACCAAAGCCAAAGACAAAAGAGAAAGGGGACAAATAAAGCCATTCATTACATCACAGGCAAAAGGCAAAGACATTACTTGAAGTCAAGCTCAAGCATGGCGTTGCAGCAGCCATGGAATTCCCCACCTTAGCCTTTTCTTATCTACCTCTCTTTGTTTCACTAAGTCACAAGTTCTCACTCTTGTGGGATTTTTCATTTTTTTTCTACTCCTGGAAAATTATTTTTGCATCTCAAGTCTCGACCCATTATTATTGGTTTACTTCGAGTTTAGTTGGTTTAATTAAGTTTATTGAACTAATATTATATTATAATTAACTTAAATTATTAGTTACAATAAATTATTAATTTAAATTCTATTTAATTAGTTCGAATTATATTTAAGAGTTATTAAATTTATATGATTTAAATTTATAATGATGAATCTTAAATAAAATTATAAAATAGTATTTACTATTAATTAATTTATTATGAATAACATCACATTGTTTGATTAAACTAATTAAAACATATTGATGTAATGTAGCAATACTATCTAATAGTATTTCTTCCTCCCTCATCTACCTTGAATTTGAATTTTGATGTTAAGTTATATTTACAAGACATGAACTCTACTCTTTTGGAGGAGTTAGAATTGGACTTTATTTGAAAAACCTCCAAAGATGTCAGTGTTAAATCAACTTATAGTTATTATTTTTATGTATACATTATATAAACTCAAAATAAATTATTTAATATCTTTTAAATAAATGAGTTAATATATAAATCATATATTTTAAAAATTATTTAATATATAAAACAACCCAAAATTAAGTAACACTTTTACCGGATAAAATATCTTATTAGGTATAATATGAGTTTGGTCTCGTCAAGTCAAATTTATTTATAATACTTGAGTCGAATTTAAGTGGACCAACTAAAACAATAGCATTTTAAGTAAAATTATCAAAACAACATTATTTTAATCGGATGGTTGAATTGTTAAGATTTTTAAGATTTTTAGGCTAATGACTTGTGCTCAAGACTGGCATATTGTCATTCTTAATTATTAAGAAAAGAAACCTATTCCCTATTACTTATATATTTCAAAAATTCTATTGTGAGAGTTCCAATGTAAACCCTAATGTGCCTAAAGACACTTAAAGAGTCCCATGAACTAATTGGATCATCCAAAATGGTCAATTTGTGAAAACATGCATCCTTTTTCCTTGTTAATCATAAAAGTAGCTGCTTAGATTCCAAATACCTATTCTATGAAGAAGGTAATCAGCATTAGAAAGTATGGTCTCCAACAGAATTCTGACAAACTCAATGGAAGGTTATCTAAGGTTATATCTTAATACTAAATGCACCTTATCTGGTAATTTGAAGAGGGCAAGTGGGTTAAAAGATAAGAAAATGGCAATAATGGAGGAGAGGGAGGATGGTAAGGTGGTGGGACCATAGTTGCAGGGCGTGGGAACGATGAATATGACACTACCTGTCGGCTGTTTTTGCACAGTACACAAATTGCTCTCTCTAGTTTTCAAAATTCCTTTCTTACAGACTTATCTATTCTTACCACTAACTCTGGCTTCATCTCAAGCAACCAAGCTGTCTCTTGTCTTGTTTGGATATGCTGTAGTTGGGTTTGCTGGAAGCACAGAAGCAGAATCCTTTTTCTATCACAACCCCCAAAAACAAGAACACCTCCTTCTTCTTTTGTTTTCCACCTCCTTCTATATCTCGTGAGTTCTTACCTATTAGCTAAGGGAGTGAGATATGTCTAAGATTGATACTCGATTGTAGTGATAAAAGCTGGTTTTGGGTTTTGGATGTCATCTCCAGATCTCCCAGTAGCTGAGTGACTGCGAGTTAGGCTTGAAATTTCAGTTCTCTTCCTCCATCGCCGTAGTTCATACCTTGTGTTTCAATCTCAAAAGCTTGTATCTTTGTAGGATATAAGTCTAGTGGAGTCAAGGGTTTCTATATCGTCGTGTTTCATGGCATAAAATCGTGGAAAGTTCAGAGATGTGAGAGTTACTCTTGTTAAAGAACTGTTTTTGAGCTTAATCCTAGTAGTACTGGTTTGGTGCTTACGAGGTTGAGGTGTAGTATATTATAGTTATGGAGTTAAGGAGTCCAGAAAATGATGTGAGGACGTCAGTTTATGGTCATCAATCATCGGGAGTTGAAAGAAGAAAAGAAGGTAACAATGGCACCAACACAGTCAGTCAAACCCTAGATCACCACCATAGACAAGTAGGTTCACTTGGACAAGGAAGATCTCTGAACCCAGATCAGAGTGCACCAGTTTCAGGCGGAACCAACACCAAACAGGTCGCAAATGTTAGATACCGAGAATGCCTCAGGAACCATGCGGCAAGCATTGGAGGCAACGTGTTTGATGGCTGTGGTGAGTTTATGCCTGGTGGTGATGATGGAACGTTGGAAGCTTTGAAATGCGCGGCTTGTGAGTGTCACCGGAACTTCCACCGCAAAGAGGTGGACGGCGAGACCACCCAATTCAGTCCCAATTCTCGACAAAGCTCCGTGATTCACAGTCTGCAACTACCACTGCCATTGCCCTCCCCAACAATGTTGCATCATCATCCTCACCATCGATACTCAATGGGACTGCACACACATCCCACCACACCGCCAAACATGGTTCAGCCCATGAGCGTCGCGTTTGCTGGAGGAAGTGGAGGGACGGAGTCATCCAGTGAGGATCTGAACCCTACGGATGGAATGGGATCAGCAGCAGCACCGCCACCACCGCCTTACCTTTTGTCAAAGAAGAGGTTCAGGACTAAATTCACGGCGGATCAGAAGGATAAGATGATGGAGTTCGCAGAGAAGGTGGGGTGGAGAATCAATAAGCAAGACGAGGAAGAGGTTGACAAGTTCTGTGCAGAAGTTGGGGTAAGAAGACAAATTTTCAAAGTATGGATGCATAACAACAAGAACTTGAAGAAGCAACCACAGTTTCAGAATCCGCCATTTGAAGGGACCAACCTTAGTTCAATGGAACAGAAGTGAGGTTGGTGATAGTGGTAACTGAAGATTTGATCAGAAAAATTTGTACACTTATCATATGTAGTGAAGTAACCACTTCATTTTCTTCTCCAACTCATCAATGGATGCTCCTACGTTAAGCTTTTTGTATTATCTTTCATTCTTCATTTCTTGGTTTCTCATTTTCTGCTTTTCCTTTATCTACATTAATGACAAGAGTTTGGAAAGAGGCTCTATTTAGATAAATTCACAAGAATACATTGCTCATACTATTTTAGTTTTCTTTGAAGAGGTCACCTAAAAATGAGAGGCGCGGATCATAATTGCATGAATACAACCACATTAAATCCTCCGATATTTTAAATCTCATCCGTATATTTATGGGGACTTCGTAAATGTGTGGATAAGATTTAACTTATGTAGATGAGATTTAATAGAAATACAAATAGTACATATAGAAAACTAGCTTCAATGACCTATACCTAACCTATGCCATACCCTTCAATTACATTTTAAAAAGGCATTATTATGGACATATCCAATATTTTAAAAGCCAAACAAAACTTAAATTAGTGTTAGCTTATCGTAAAATTGACGAAAGATTAAATAAGATTAAAAATTTTGAAATAAGATTGATATTATTTATTGAAGAATTTAAAGTTTAATTAAAAATATTAATTAAAAATTAATTAATTTATTTTAGTTTATAAAAATTTATTAATTTACGAAAATTGACTGATTAATTAATAAATTGATTACTTTTTAACAACAAGAGCTACCAATAAATCGAACTGAAAAATGAAAAACTGAACTAAAAATTAGATAGTTCAAGGTTTTAATTATTATTGAACTGACCAAACTGCTTCAATTTTTTTGATTAGGTTATTCAAAAATAAAAATATGCTAAAAATTTGTTAATATCAATTAAATTGAGTATGTTTACTTAACGAAAACCTAACACAAATTCTTCACCTCTCACTTTTGCCTCACTCCACATTTCATTTACACATCTCAAATTCTTAAATGTTCCCCACATTTTAATCTCTTAGAGGAGTAAGTGATCTAAGTAATTTTGTTAATATGCAAAATAAATCCCATATAAAAAATAATAAAATATTTTACATATTTTACATATAAGAAAGAATATGTAATTAAATATTTTAAGATTTTCGGTCAAGATATAACTAACAAACAACAACAACACTCAGTATAAATCTCACTGCTTTGCGGGGTCTAGAAAGGTCCAATAGTACACAACCTTACTTCTAATTAGTAGAGATGTTATTTCCAAATGACCCATATGAAAAGAGAGGAAGAGAGAGAGAGAGAGAGAGAGAGAGAGAAAGCAAAAGAAAAGAAAAAAAGAAGAAGATAATAATAACAATAAGAAGAAGAAGAAGAAGTCAGGGATGAAGAAGTAGGAGAAAGTTAATACTAATGATATTAATAATGCGAAAATAAGTAATATTAGTTTTAATAATAATAATAATAATAATAATAATAATAATAATAATAATAATAATAATAACAACAGCTGCTGTAGAATTATTAATAGTATTGGTAGTAGTAGTATTTGTAGTAACACTCTTTTTCTTAAAATACGAAAATTACAAAATTTTAACCTAATATTTCAAGTGAGAAACTGTCTAAGTGTATATTGAATACTGTTATTTAAAAAATTAGAAAATTAAAAATATTTAACACAATGTCCCAAGTAAGATTTAAATTAATATTAATAAATATATTAAGATTTTATAGCATCTCAAGTAATAATTAAAATTAAATAAATTTCTTACAAACTCAAATAATATAATAGACCCACAAAATATTTAAATAAAATATACTTTATAAATTACCATTAAAATAAAAATTTAATTACATCTGAATAAGTTGGAAAAATAACAATAATATACTAGGAGGAATGTAAAAAGTTATTGAGAAAAAATAAGATATTAATTAATTTAATTTTAGAAAAATAATTTATATAAAAATTTAATTTTTAACATCTTAAAATTTCTATAATTAAAATATGGAAATCTTTTTTTTTTCCCCATATAAACATGCGGTCAAGTCTAGGCCTTGTGGTGATGATCCAATGAGAGCCCTATAAAGAGTATTAAAGCTTGTGTATGGTATGGCCAGAGCCTTGGTGTCGGCCCACAACACTTGATGCTCTAAGACTGGAGCTGCCTCAAGTAGCCATTAACAGGTATAGATTAATAGATTTCAGATTCTGAGACGAAACTTACGTTTTCTCATTTCATCATCTGTAACTGTTTATGTTCAAGAAATCCATAACTGAAGAGGATCAGAAACTGCAAGTTTAGCAAACAAAAATGGCGTCCAGTAATGGACCTTTTATTTATTCAGATAGACGTACAAAAGGTTCACATCAGAAGAGAAAACCCTTTCTTCTTCTTTACGTAATGGAAATCATAGCCAAAACCATTATATGAACAATCCTCACAGTAACGAATCTTTTTAAGATTATGGAGGAGGAATGTTTTAACGTGAAACAAAATCTTAAGCTGCTGGTGCCGGAGCTGGTGCCTGAAATGGTGACGATGCTGCTGCCGGCGACGAACTTCCCGAGTTGAAACCGAAGTTCCTGGAATCAAACGTCGAATATTATTATCATCGAACTTTACGATAATCCCAGAAACATATGATAATTTTGCATTAATATAAAGAACTTACTCCAACTTGATTTTGAACCAGTTAGTCCACGAGGTGCTCTCGCCGCCCTTGTTTTCCTTCGGCAACTGTACGTCAGGGTTCGATTTGCCGCCCATTGCTTCCCTCATCTTCGAGGAAGCTTTGTCTAAATCTAACTGATTCAGAACCCTACCATTGGAGCTATCTTCACGGGCGAACACGGATTGGATTGACACCAAAACAACCATTGAAACAACCAACACAATAGCTATCTTCGCCATCTTTATTTTTTTTTTCTTAACAACCCTCCGGCTTTCCTTTTTCTTCTTTTTTTTGTTCTTTTAAGTGTTGAGAGATTATCAACTTATTGAATGATTTGTGATCAGTTTGATTGTTCTTATTTATAGTGTTTTGGGGAGAGCTACATGAGGACAAGGTCTGGTTTTGTTAACGTAAGAGCCGTTTGTTTCGCGGTAAAATATGATATTTTTTAGTGAGTTTCGGTTTGACTTGTCAACGGCTGATAGTTTCTTTGGCTTTAATTGCGGTAGGAACACTAATTAGTAATTAGCATCGTAAATCCTTGTCAAAGAAGCACGTAACAAGTAATGAAATAGGCTTTTGTCAATGGAGTATCTCCTGTAACTCTAACTACATCTTGACCAATTAAGTTGATATATAATCCAGGATCAAATTCTCTGAACTCATAAGCTTGTATCAACCTTGATTCAGGTGATTCTATCCATACATTTCTCTAAGTCTTACATATTTATGTGAATGAAATTATCTGAAATAGGGTTGACGGGTTATAGGAACAGAAGATTTCGTTCCATATAATCTTATCTTGCGAACTTCTGATCATAAAGGAGTCCAAGGCTCACCTTCTACAAACTTTCTAAATCAATATTATTATATTTTAAATTTGAACTATAAAAATCTTCTTTACAATAACATAAATTATAAGAATATATGGTATAATTATCCCTCTTCAATATAGGAAAAATATTAGAAATGAAGAATTCAATTGCTCACTTTCTAACCTTAGTAATGCCTTACTATATAATATTAATCTATCATAATCTTATATTCTTTAATCACTAAATTTTAAGTTATTCTTATTTAATCCGTTGGGATATATTATTTGGAACATAAGATGGCCCATTATTATTCTTTTTTTCCTTTACCTATACACATTATTTAATAAATAAATTGATGATTAATAATAAATTATTTTCTCAATATTTTATCATTGTTTTAAAAATTAAACTGAAAGTTAAATCAATAAGATAAAAGATTTAAGATTTTCATAATATTATTCTTTTTTTCATGTATCTATACGCATTATTTAATAAATAAATTGATGATTAATTCCTTTTATAATATTTTATATACCTATTGCAAACAAGTATAATTCTTCTATGGCATTGAAAAGTGGTAAGGGAGGTAAGTTAATATCTTTGTAATCTTTCCATCTTCCAACCTTTTATTTTTTATGACTTACCCTGTAATATCTTCATTGGACTACATTTTAAAGCATCACAATATAAAATAATAAAATTTGAAATTAATAAATCAATAGAAACTAATTGAATCTCCCAATTTTTCATGCTTGTTGTTACAAAAGTTTTCCTTCAAGCAAGAACTTGTCCCACAAGATGCGTCAACCTCTTTGTACGACAATTTTACTTAGCTCCGTTAAAGCAAGATTCAACTTTATCCTATGATCGTCGACTTTCCTACTTGTTTTTGAATGTTTCACAGTGTTTCACTCTCACAAGAAAACTATATAAAAAAACTAAATATTCATGGCAACAAAGGAACACAAGAAAGAGATACAGATAAAAAGTCAACTTTTGTTGCTTCCCTCAAAGTAAACAAAGGAATACTCTCTCAATCTCTAAATGTCGCTCACACTCATCATCTTAAGAACAAGGCTCAAATGAGCTATTTATAGACACCTTTAGATGACTAAATTATAATCCTAATAGAACTCTGCTAGTTAATATCACAATCTTATCATATCTTATCCTTATCAGATTACATCACACTAACTAATAAAATGACATCCTCATCCAATTAGGACTCCATCTAATAGGATTAAGTTATATCGCAATAACAAGATAAAAGATTACACATGATCTATCCTTATCTATAAAGATGTTCACTACCTTCAGAAGATCCTTTTGTGTGATCTTTATCCTTTAGAGTCGATGTTTATCCTCCGTGATCTTATCCATCACATCATCCAGATCTCCTCATCTCTATCCGTTGATGATGAGCCATCCAAGCTAATAGCACATTGGCTCGTCCAATGCTTACCAATGCCAACTCCATTAGTTCTGGTTCGTCCACTTGAGCACACACTAAGTCTTTAGTCCATCAAGAACCCAGCCTTAATAAAGTCAACTCGTACAAGGTTATAAACTTTACCAAACTCGCATCATGCTTGATCTACTTGCTAAGTCACCTTAGAACTCTCACATATTCTCATCATGCGTGTGATCCAGCTAACTTTTCACTCGATTTCCGTCTCAACCCTTCTTTTGATCTCACATCCGAATCTTACATTTCGTCAAAGATTTTCGCCAATGTGCACCATTGTATGCCAACGCTTGATATTGCCCCTTTTCATCCTTACCTCCTCGCAAGTTTTTGCCTTGTTCTGTTGTTCCATATGTTGAACACTGGTCAAGGCTCGCTAATGCCGACACGATTCCGCTATCTCAAACTTAGGGGTCTAACACTTGTCCACTTACCTAGGGGATATAGCTATATCGGTTAAGTTGCTAACTTATAATTATATTGTTATGCGATTATGGGCTAAATGTCTAATTATCAACAATTAAAAAATTTAATGGGTTTTATCGGTTCAAACATAAAAGTTTTGAGTTATCTAACTTTTTGATTTGATTTTTAACTTTTCGGTTTAATTTACTTTAACAACTCTTGTTGTTAAAAACCAATCAATTTATTTATTAATTAGTCAATTTTTATAAATTAATAAGTTCTTACAAACAAAAATAAATCTATTAATTTTCATTTAAAGATTTTTGTAATTAAACTTCAAATTTTTTGATAGATAAGTATAATCTCTTTCAATCATATTTTAAATTCTTTAATTTTATTTAATCTTTAGCTCATTTTATGACGATTTAATTGCGGTTAAATCTTTTAAACTTTAAAACTCTCATCTTATCGATTTAACTTCTGATCTGGTTTTTAAAATATTGCTCAAGTACAGTCCTATATAAAAATATAAAATAAAATAAAATAAATATTGTTTTATGGTGTAAAATATGAAGTAGATATTGACACTACAACATACATAGCCTTTCCTGATAATTTCATTCGTGACAAAACGAAATTCATCGTCAAAAGACAACATATTGCGACGATTAAAAGAATTCGTCACTAAAACTTACCGTTTAGCAACGTTACCAAAAAAACGTCGCACAAGTGAAAACCTTTAGCGACGTTTGGGGAAAATCGTCGCCGAATACTGAATATTTCGTGACGATTAAGAAAAATCATCACTAAATAATGCACAATGGGTGACGATTTCACATATTCGTTGCTGAATAATGAAATGGCGTCAATTTTTGAAAACGTCACCATAACTTGTTAAATATTTAGCGACGAATTCCCAAAATCGTCATCAAAAGGTCAATATTTGATGACGAAAGTTTCATTTTGTCGTAAAAGCTTATACATTCAGCGACGAATTTTTGTCATCGTCACTAAATGTCAAGCATTTAGCAACGATGTTCAGAAATCGTCACCAAATGGTGCACATGTAGTGACGAATTCTAAAAAACGTCGCAGAATGTATACATTTGGTGACGATTTTTAAAAATTGTCGTCAAATAATTGACATGTTTATAAATTATTAAACTAACATTTTTATAATCTATCATACTTAAGATATGTTTTATTAGAGATTTGTTTGAAATGTTTACAACGTATTATTAAAAAAAACTCACAACATAATTTTAAGTGTTAAATAGTAGAATTAATTAATCATTAGTATTTATTAAATTGCAGAAATTTGTTATAAAAATTTTAAATAATTTTATCAATATAATAATATAATATATGAAGTAGTACAAACTTTGAATTAGAAGTTACCAAATTCATACAATCATAGAACCAGAGCAATAACAGTTCACATTTAATAGTACGCAACTTAACCCCTAAGTAGTAGATATGTTGTTTGACAAATTATTACAGATACAACAATAAATAAACTTTAAAGCTGAGTTCAGTTGATTGACTCTAACTGACAATGTTATAATTATTTATTTAGATTTCAAGTAACATGAGAGTTGGTAAAGGTAAATGAGTCCAACTGACAATGATATAATTATTTATTTAGATTCCAAGTAACATGAGAGTTAGTAAAGGTAAATGAGTCCCTGATGTCTAGATTCCCCACTTTCACATTCGAACGTACTAATTGGAACAGTAATAGTTGTTTCCTGAAATGTAGGATTTTTCACACCCTCTTGCAACAGCTTTACCGCTATAGCTAAATTTGCAGATGATGCAGTAAATAAGTCACTAGATTTAGTACCTAAAATACAATCAGTATGGAAGTTAGATATTGTCATATTAGTAAACCGTTAAATGAACTGAAATTGGAGTGACATGCATATGTGCATGAGTAGACAAAGTATTTGGAATTGACAAATTTTCCAAAACAATTGATTTCCCTAATCCTTTACGGACTATTGTAACATCGCTCCCGCCTCTATGGTCATACATGTCATCTTCGAGACTCAAGGAAGCTTAAAACATGTAGTCTAAACCATTAAATGTGAATATATATAATAGCTTCATAAAAGGAAATGAGATGTACATAATAAGGAAAATTACATTGTTCGGATGATACTAAACACCTTGAAGCAGAAAATCGTCCATAGAAGGAAAACGATGATTAGTATATGAAGTGAAAATTGTTTCTGCATTGTTGGTTTTCTCAGCAGGGGCAATTTTTTCACATTCGTCCCAACGGAATAAATTAGGGTCATCCGGAACTAGTCTCCATTTTGACATTCCTTCATTAATAATGTTAAAAGGTTAATTCTGTTAAAATCAATTTAGAATAAAACGATTATATGTTTAACTCCAATTTTGATGACAATTGAAACTAGTCCAGTTTAGCACTTATACATCTTCAATGTGCCTAATGATATGAAAGTTACCCTTACTAAAATTTCAAAAATTTATTTTGTAATTTGTATCTAATGCAAAGTTTGGAATTTAAAGTAGAATATACATTACTATGTTCTTCATGTACATAAATATAGTATTATCAATATGTCTCTATATTACTATTAATGAAAATGAAAAAAGGTAACATACTCTTGAAACAATTTCGTCAATGTAGAAACGAAGCTTTCATGAAATTAAACATTAAACGTCGGTGGGAAGATAAACATAAATAAATAACAAAGATAGACAGTTTTTTACACCGAAAAATGGGTTCGGCCCATTTTTACTGTTTTTGGCCGAAAACCTGAAACCCAAAGAAAGCCCATGGTTCGAAGTCCAGACACTGGCCTTGGCCCATCAGATTCCAGTGTCCAGCAGAGAAGGATGTAGTAGAGTTGGAGTTGGATTGGGAGTCTAAAAGTCCAAGATAAAAAGAAGATAAGATGATAAACTTGATAGACATCAGCCCAAACTCTATCTCTATTAGATACGATAAAGTTTACCTAAATCTTTATCTTTATCTAGTAAGATAAAATTTTATCAGGGCTACAAGTTGAATTGCAGTAGGACACTCATCATCGTTGGCTATAAATAGAAGTTTTGAAGTAGAAAGAAGGCTCTCCAACCTCTGACATATCAAAAGCCTGGCATC
>JAOQMS010000006.1:2190753-2204159 GCA_027563885.1 Erythroxylum longipes | reverse complement strand
TTTCTGTTAGATTTTTGTCCCTTGCTAGCAATACACAGTCGTTTTGATTTCAGTCAGATTACGAGGCGCAATCTTTTCCCTTATTTCTTTAGTTTGGAATCACTTTAAATTCCTGGTACGCTCGCAAACCGAAACAAAGGGCTACGTGCTGTCCTTTAGTCAAATAAAGGCCAAACAACAGTAAATTACCTTCAAAACACAACCATAAACACAACTCATACATTAAATGCATAATTAAGAACTCACAATAAACACCTAAAGGGTTTAAGTAAATAATCACAATAGATAATCACAATAGTTACTAAACAATGCAACTTTTCTGACATCAATCCCCCTAAATCTGGATAGTAACACACAAAATAGTGGGCTCTACCTATTTTGAGTTATCTAAGAAAATACTCATGTGCTTCACAGGAGTAGAGGAAAGCCCAAAGTCACAAATGCCAAGCAGGATGTATTCATATAAGTTCCTCAGTAGGCAAAATCTAGAAACAACTTGAGAAGATTCGGTAACAATGAGGTCAACTAAATCGATTCGACTCCGAAAACTAGCTGAGCAAAATCCAAACTCTCCAACGACAATGTGCAAATAACATAACACAAAGAAATCAAACAACAAATACAAAACACAAAAAATTCAACTTTAGCACCATAGAAAACACCTATGTACAGATCTACACAAAGAACGTCCAGATCTACCTTGAAAGATAAAAATCACAACTTTATCACAGAATCAACGGTAAAATACTTGTTTCCTTTCTCCTATTATCTCTAGAGCCAAATGCAAACATCATAGGCAAATAGGAGAAAATCGATCAAAGAGATACTAAAAATTATGACAATGTTCCAAGATTGACAAACAAAGAGCCGATCTAGTCAGTAAAAGATGTAGAAATGAAGACCATAATTGAAAATACAACAGATAGTAAAAAAGAAGTGACAGGATTACAGACCATGTTTTGATCAAGTCAGTGGCTTTGATACGTGGGTAAGCGATCGCTAGTTTTGGGAAGACTTGACGGAGACTACAGAGGAAGAACTGATTGAAAATAAAGGTAAATCTTTTTTAAGAAAAATAAAGAACACAACTCCAAAAATAAAGAAGTAAAGAAAATGCTTGGGTTTTTGCGACGTTTTCCAAAATTCGTATACTTTTAGGTGATGAAAATATCCATTGTCAGTAAAATAAACAATTTTTGCAACGATTTAACATATTGGTAGCAAAATGTTATATACTTTGCAACGATAAAAAGTATTTCGTAGCCAAAGCATGGCATTTTGCGATGAATATCAGTTTCGTCGCAAAATATGGGAGATCAGAATAATATAACTACGTCGTTTCAAACGTATTGGCGACAGTTATATGATATCGTAGCTAAAGGTTTGGCATTTTATGACGAATGTTGGTTTCATCGCTAAATGTTGCAATGGTAAAAAAAAATTTAGATGGGACGACATCGTCCCACCTAACTAAAAATCAAAGTCACAGCCTTCCCCCTCCCTCTCCTTTGTTTATGTGTTTTCTCTCAAACCATAACAATTTTCTTCGTCTTTCTTCAATCATTTTTCTGTTATTCTTCTCGATTTTCTATTCTTATCTTCCCCCTAACTATCATCTTGTGGAGTTCAGCTCAACCCGGTGGAGTTCAGCTCAAGCTGATAAGTTTTCTTTCATTTCTTATGGGTTTGTTTTTTAATGTCTTGAATATATCGAATCGAAAATTGTTATGGTTTCTTCGATTTCTTGAGTTGTTTGCATGGATTGAACATTTATATTGTTGGGTTTCTGTGCAATTGTGTTAATGATGGTGAAGAAAGGGAATAGAAGTTGTGAATGGTTGGTTGAACATGTGTTGTATGTTCTGCTTGGAAGTTGTTCGATGAAAGTCCTGTTCCAATAGAGAGTTTTCATTTTTTGTCCGAATGTCCTGTTCCAATGCTTATAAGTCAATATTATAAGGTTAAAGGCAATATAAGGTCACTTAGCCTGTCATTTAAATGGACGAGAATTGTTCAGGCAAGAAGCTTTACAAGACAAAAAGCTAGCACAGTATTGTTCCTTTTTACCCTCATGCAAAGAACTGCAAAGAAGCAAACTTCCATTTCACCTAAAAGTCTTTTTGTAAAAGTAAAATAAATTGTAGATTACTAAGGAACAAATGTGTTTGTTACAAATCTGACAGCCAGTTGGGTTTAAGCATATATAAGTACCCATGGTTGTCATAGACGAAGTGTATGATTGAAAAGCAATTATAAGGAACTCTTTTCTCGCAAAAAAAAAAAAACCTTTTTATTTGTGTTTTGTCTATATGATAATTATTAATGGAAGAATTGATCATCTATCTCTTTTATATAGAAAATGTCAAATTTGTTAACTATTCTTTAACAACTAAGAATCAAAAGTCATAGCCTAAATTTAATTATTAAGAACTATTCTTTAACAACTAAGAATCAAATTAAACATAATCTTCAGGTAACATTTTAAGGTAATAAACTTTAAATTAAATTATTAAGAACTAAACAAGAGTTCTAAGGATAAATTATAAGGTTCTTTTAAACTCTACGGTTTCATATGATGTTTGAGATGAGATTAGAGAAATTTGTTTCAATTAGTTTTCTCTAATTTTATCTCAAAGCTTTCTTTCATTGTACACAAATTTTACAAACTAGGGTAATTTCTTGCACACCTTATTTTATGTCATTATATGATCAACTCATTCTTTTAATTTCTTTCGACTCCTTTTCAAATCATCCAATTAATGAGGATTATGTTTAAAAGTTTGTAATGAAAAATTGGATTATGTTTAAAAGTTGTTTCTATTTAATTTTTAAAATTTTTTTATTTGGATTATGGTTTTAGTTTTACCTTCAAATTTAAGATTTGAGTTTCTCAACTTTAATATTCAAAAAGTACCACTATCCACATTAATTAGGTATCATAACAGAGACAACTTTTGCTTGATATAAATGTCTAAAATGGTTCGACATTGAAATTCTTTAACCTTCTTACTTCCATGTCTTAATTATTGGCATATCCTAATCTTCGTTCTTTGTGCACGATTTAGATATTTATAAATTATGTCATTATAATGTCTATACATATTAAATATGATTTTAGTCTGTTTAACCTTTAATTCGTAGTTTTCAATTTATTTATAATAGATTTTGTTGTTCACCAACTCCATGGTCATACTATTTTGCAGATTCTGTGTTCTTCTTTTTGCCTGGAGCCAAAAATCGCATAATTTATGTGGCATCCTCAGGTACATTTTTCCCTGCGTACCACATTTAATCCAAAACCAAGAAATTTTTTTTGCTTTTAATCCATTTCTTCTTTCTATCTTTGTAAATTTGTACCAGAGTGTCTTATTTTATTCCAACAACATTAACAAGTTAAGTCAACAGTATACAACTATACATCTGCAGGTATGTGAATTAGTAGTAACCTTTACTGTTTTATATGTCGGTAGTCATTTCATTTTGTTGTATATTGTTTACTTAATTGGTGTATATGAATTGATACAACATTGTTGACTACATGTAATATTAAACATATATTTTTTTAACGTAATATAAAACAAAAAATGCATGTTATAACTCTGTTATCTTCTTGTATTGTATAGCTAAATGAATAAGAGTTGGATGTCTCATTGAAAATAGTCAACTGAATAGGTAGAAGGAGTTAAGAGTTTCATGCAATTTGTAAAAGATCAAATGAGTGATGAATGTAATATTCGGTGCCTATGCATTGATTGCTTAATTTACGATGACTATAAACATATTTTTAATGTTTCAATTATATTTTTGCAGATGTTGATGATTCTCAAATTCTTGATCACAACGATTTTTGTAAATAAATTATTTTTGTTGTTTGAAATGTTAAGAAGATAATTGTCTAAGGTTGTTGATGTTTTACACAGGTTCATTATAATGGCACCTGGTCGAAACAAAGAAAAGAAGGTGGTAACGAGTGATGAAGTTTCTCCCACAGAACAGCCAGCAATTGCATCATTGAATGAGGAAAGTCAGCAACAACAACCTTTACCAATATCATCCATCTGGTAGTCATGAGGGATCTTCAGGTCTGTTATTGATAACAAAACATATTTACATTTATGCTCTCATTACATGTTTAGTGTGTTTCTATCATTATGTTTTTTTTCAGGTTCTAATACTGGCCTCAGAAAACAAGGTAGAGGTAAGAAAAAAGGAGCTGAGTTGCAACGGATGAATGTTGCAATAAATACCAAGTTGTCAGTGACGATTGACCCCACGCAACAGCGCCCAGTGGATAAGATCCAAGCTGCAAAATTGGCCATTGAGTTGGGCGTCGTAGTGAGGAATGAGTTGCCTTGCCTTCAGCATATCAGGCAGTTGAAGGAAGAAAACTTGCTGCAAAATGATTTGGATAAAGTTTTGATAATATTTCAATTCATTTCATTATATGTATTGCAATTTTACTTAACTAAAATAATAACTTATCTAATACGTGTTTTTACAGATGAAGCTCAATATCGTTGATATCGACAAGTTTCAAGCAGTGTTAGTTCACTGTTTAAACAAAGGGTGAAGGATCATCGATATCAACTTCATAAATATTATCACTCTTTCCCTTCCGATGAAGAGGCAAGGAGACATGTTCATGAATGGTTGACTGAAAAAAAATTGGAATAAAATGTGAAATTATTGGGCTTCAACGAAGGTTCAGTTTGTTTTTTTCCTCTCCATATTTCCTTCCATTAATTATGTTTAAACATCTCATAACTACTTCTTTTAATTTAGGAAAAGTGTGAGAAAGCCAAGGCCAACATAGAAAAAATGAAGACTCCTCATTGTTAGATCGCCTATAGCCCGGGTATTCACAATACGCAACGGAATGGATCATACTAAACAACAAGAAGTATAATCGAAATTTCACAACATGTACGAAATTACCTCTTGACGCGGATTGGTATTTGTTTTCAGATTTAGAGACGCTGTAACACGTGAACGTCCTCTACCGGTATCCACACGAGGATAAACGATCCGGGTAGTGGCTAATGTGTGCTAGCACGTTCTAAAACACTTTAGAACGCCGCACAATTTTTCTCTCGGAAGAAGAACGAACGGCTAGGTCTAGGTGGCTAGGGTTTTCATATCTTCTCTAATGAGACATAAGTTCTCTATTTATAGAGAAACCTTAATCCCTATTCCTATTAGGAATAAGAATATCATAATCTTAAATCCATTAGGATTATGGAAGCCCAATAAGTTTCAGCCCATATTGTATCTCATATAATAAAGCCTGACAACTTAATTCAATCTAGCTCAATAAATATATCCACATATATTTATTTAATGATGAATAAATTAGGCCCAAGAGAATAAGCCCAGATCACATCACTCTCTGTGTGCGACCCTGTAGGCTTATTTGATGTTGGCAATGGGCTTGAACACACTTCAAGGCCCATAAGTCATAAACGGCCTCTAGCAAGACATTATGACTACCTAAATCAAATGAGGATCGGTAATCTGATTTAACCTATAACCATGGTTACAAACTCAGTCCTTTTGTAACACGATATCAAGATTACTCACAAGGCATGGTACATGCCAACCTTTGATTAATCATAGTTTCTTGATCCCCAATTTGACTGACTATAACAAATGACATTGATGACTCCTCATCAATTCATTTGAGCACAGCCATGCATTTCTTCAATCATACGTGTCAAGAGGCCCAAATGATATCTCTCTCATTTAAGAGAGGTACAAATACCATCTACGTCATTCACATCTCTCCGCATGATTCATTTAATGTCCAACATAAGACTATTTGTTGTCTGGTTAAAGATAACTTAGTCTAATATCAAAACACTGAATTCCTCATGTAGGGAACCATGATGACTTCAGGTCAAAGGACTAAAGTCAAACTATATTGAGAATCACTAGTGACATGCAACCATGTAGTGTTCTCTCTGTGGGTTGGTCCAATATATGTTCTCTAACATATATCTATTTATTTGATTCGATAACTCATATCTATGACCAGTAAAACGTGATCATCAATGAAAACACATACTAACCTTAATTTATTGTTGTTCCACCAATAATGATCGACTAGGGACAGTTTAGAATAGTACTATAACACTTATGGTTTTACTATCAAGTCATACACTTGATGACAAAATCCTAATACTACTCATGAAATGTAAATCACATCACATAAACAATATACATGCATATATAAAAGAATACCTCATAATATATTATTAATAAGTCAGAATGTCAATACAAAAGTCACATATGATTATTGGCCTAGGGCACACTACTAACACTCATAACACTGGCTCCATATTATTTGTCGTCGTTCGACAAGGATTTGTAAGTGTAATATTTTCGATTTATTATTCTATTTTTAATACAATAAATCCTAATTTGTTATATTTTTTTAAATTCATATTATAGAGTCAAACAAAACTGCAAGGGCAATAGTGTGATAGGATCTCACTGTTCAAGTACACACACTATAAGGAAGGTCCAGGCTAGACGTCTGAAGAGGCACAAAGTAATTATGTAAGTACAAATAAATTAATATTACAATTTATTTTTTATATAATATTAAGTAACAATTTCTACTTTAAATTTTAGGATAAGATGCAGGAGTTGTTGTAGACGTCATTGGTTGAAGAGAATGAGCCAAATGTCGATGACATTTGCAACAATGTCCTTAGTACACGATCAAGTTATATCAAAGGTCTTAAGTATGACCCTAAGCTTGTTGGTGCCTCTTCGTCAAGACCAGCATATGTCACGGCGCTTCAAGAGGAGAATCAGGCACTGAAGACAAAATTACAATGTACAGAAGACAAGTTAAATCGTGGACTAAAAGAAGTTAACAAGTTTAAAAAGATGGTAAAACAATTACTATGCCCAACATATGTTAGTAGCAGTGAGGACGATGAGGAGTCTTAGTTTGTGTTTGACTTGTAATTATTTTTTAATGAAATACATTCCATTTTTAACATTTGTTTAATTTCAATTTATTATTATTTTAATAATATGTCACTAACGTTAATTATAAAATAAATAATTTTAATATTTCAAAAAGTCTTAAAAATTGTAATAAATTAAAATAAATTCATTTTTAAAAATTATAATAATTATTAAATTTAAAATTTAAATTAAAAATTGTCCCTAAATAATATTAGCTACAAAAAAGATTTCGTCACAAAAAGTCTTAAAAATTGTAATAAATTAAAATAAATCAGTTTTTAACAATTATAATAATTATTAAATTCAAAGTTAAATTTTGTCACTAAATACTATTAACTACCAAACCATATTCGTTACAAAAAGTCATTAACTACGAATACAACTACGTTGCTAAAAATGTTTTGTTACAACAACATATTAGTAGCAAAAAATATTTTGCTACCAAAACAAAATCATAACGAAAACTTATTAGCTACCCAAGTCTAATTCGTCACAAAAAATTTTGACCTACGTTTACAGAAACGTCTCTAAAAAACATTTCCTTCCAACAAAAAATTAGTAGCTAAAAATATTCTGCTACCAAAATAAAATCATCACTAAACATAATTACCCATGAATAATGTTTATTAGGGAAAATCTTTTGTCTAGGAAAAAAATGTCGCAAAAAACTGTGTACGACGTTCCTTATTATTGTCGGTTATATGTTTTACCGACGAATTATTTGTGTTGAAAACACTTTTTGATAACGACTTTAAGAAAACGTTGCAGATGTTATTTTACTTTTGAGATTCAGCGACAATTTGAGCGACAATATCTTTTCATTTCAAATTAGTATTTGCGACAATTTATTATTATTTAGCGATATTTATTTTCATCGCTAAATGTCCTATTTGTTATAGTGTAATGTAATTAGAATCTTTGAAGCTGAAAATTACTTATGAGAATATAATCTTCAAAAAATAAAATATAATATCTATTGGTTTACCAGCCATGAGCTTTTTGAACTGGTCAATATGCCCCATCTCGATTTAGATACGGATTGCTTGTCTTTTAAAATTTCTGGTCAAAGTGCATGGGTTTAGTTTATTAGTATAAATGGCTACAATTAATGTTCTCAGGAAAGTAGTGTCCCTTTTGACTTAGTTGCTTTTTGAACTTTTTATGATTTAACATTTTTTATTTTAATCTTCATTTTCAAAAAATTATTATTTACCTCTTAAAATATTGTTTAATTATCTCATAATTATCTTATTCATATCCGTTATTTATATATGTTTTTATTTATAACTCCAAATATAATATTATATTGAAAATTGAAAATTTCAATACTATGTTATTTTAGATTTAAAAATAAGTTGTGTATAAGTTAAATTCAATGTTTTAAAAAACCAAACCGATTCGTTCAGTTTGACAGTGAAAATCTTGAATATGTAAATTTTTTTGTTCGATTTAGCTTCAAAATCTTTTGTTGTTAAAAATTAGTTAGTTTATTAATTAATCAACATATTTCTTACACTAACCAATTTTTATAAACTAAAATAAACTGATCAATTCTAATTTAACAATCTCTTTTTTAATTGAATTTTAATTTTTTTAATGGGTAAGCTAAGATAATCTTCTTTTTTATAACAATCTAATACCGATTGAATCTTTTAAACCTTAATACTCTTATCGTATCGATTTAAATTTCAATATATTTTTTCGATTTTTTGATATATCTTGAATTTAACAATTTCTTTCATTTTTATTCTGATTATTGAGTCAAAAAGATTGGAGAATGAGTGGATTACAGAATGCGTAATATTTCATATCATTAGTGAAAGTAGAAGCTTAAACACAGTGGAGTAACACTTGTTGATTATTACTTATCTTATTCCACTTTAACAGCAGCAGATTAGAAAAGGATCAACACCCAAGAAACAAGCAAGGAGTACTAGATGTTCTTCGACTTTGATTCTTCATTGCAGCTTTAGATTCTTCATGAGCCTGTGTAGTAAAACAACATAGTACTGGTTAAAGAAATTAGTTTTCTTTTTATGTAGATATATATAATGCTTCGTATCTAAATTAAACAATTTAATTCTAATTTAAAAATTATAAATAGGAAAATAATTAATTAAAAAATAATTATAATCTTTTCATATATGTCATAAAAATTTTCAGTTGCCATCAACTTTTTGATATAGGATTTAACACTTATATCACATAAAATGTTATAATACATTTTTTTAATTATTAGTTTGTTATTATTATATTTATTGTATTATTTATTTTTATATTTTATTTATATGTATTTTTATTTATCTATTATTATTATTATTATGCTTATTTCTATTTTTACTTCTAATTTTTATTACTTTATTATTTTAATATGTATCTTTTATTAATTATCATTTCATTTCATTTTTTATTTATTTAGTGTATATATATATATATGTTCACATGAGCTTATGATAATTAAACATTTTCTTCACTGGTTAGAAGTAAGGATACGTATTTATGTACCTTTACAATCCTTCCGCATCTGTGAGGCTTTTACTAAGATATTGTCGTTGACGTTGCTTCTTATATTAAAAATTTTATTTAATATATTTCAAAATATATAGTAATTATGAAGTCTTGTTATAAAAGGAATGAGTCTTTCTACTAGTTAGGAATAAGACTATATATTATTAAACCTTTTCAAATCTTACGTCGGGACTAAGTGTTGTTCTTTCGTTATAAAAGGAAAGAAAATTGGTGATATATAGGGGAAATTCTCACTTTTTAAAAATATTATATTAGCCGACCTATAGCAAGTTGGCTGCATACCAGGTGATTAATAGAACTCTACATACAGAGGAATATGAACTTTAACTAAAATATGGTATTGCCTCCCAAAATACTTCTTATAATGTAAGTTCGAACAGATTGAATTTTGAATTAATGTCAAAAGTGTACTAATTTAAATTTGACCGAATCAATTTCGAATTAGGGCAAACCGGTTTAATGATCCTAATGAAGAGAAACTGGATTATATATATAATACTTTATGCCAAGCTCCAAACGATATGACAATGTGCATCTGATCTAAAACAAGTAGGATGAGGATTAGATTTCATGTGGCGTCTTTCCTGAGGAAGACGATAGATTGCACAATATCTATATCACTTATTTAAGTGTTCAGGACTATTGGTCGGTGATTGTGTGCAATTCATCTACTAGACAAAGAAAGCAAGTGGATGACAAGATAATCATGGAAAACCTGAGTCTTGAACTCCCAGAAATAGATTACTAAATGCACTCAACTGGTCATAATTTTGATAGAAATAATAAATTTAAATGTTAAAAATAAAGACAATTGTATTATAATTAAGTTTGGTATATAAATGATTGTGAGTTATATTTTCTAAAATTTAAGAATTAAATATGTTTAATTATATATTAATGTATAAATTATCATCATTATCAATACTCAATTAAAGTCCTACTGAGATGCGGAGTCTTGAAAAGTTTGATAGTATGCTGTCTTACTCCTTCCTAGTAAATATTCAAGACTCATATACATATTTGTGGGTGTGTGATATTATAATATTGTATGTGGAGTGTAATGATATTAAAAAAAGTGTATTTTATTAAAATATTTTCTCCTTGTAATATCTTTTAGAAATACTTTTTTTTCTTTTATATTTAATAAATTTCTATTAGAGAAAGATAGGTTTTTATATAAATTTAATATAATCATTTGATTAATTTAAAAATAGTAATGTAAGAAGTGAATCGTACATAATGAACCCGTATTTTGTGTTATCTAGATTAATATCAACGTCAACATCAATAACAAATCTCGCTAAAATATAAAGTACAGAGAAGTCTATTAGTATGCAGTTTTACCTGAGAGAAATTGAGATCAACATGAAATATAAAGAACATAGGGATTCAACCATTTATAAGTATTAGTAATACACTACCTCTGGCCTTCAAGAGCACATGTACTGTTGCTTCCTGTTGTCTTGTATTTAGGTAATGGAGCTTTCCCAGAATCGATATACATTACATCTTGCACAAGACGATCGTAGTGTCTCTTTACCTCTTCAGCAGATTTGCCACCCACAGCGTTGGCCACATTTTGCCAGCGATCAGGAGTGTCCTTGTCATAGATAGCCAATGCCTCCTCAAAGAGCTTGTTCTGCTTGGGGGTCCAACCATGTGATGACATATCCAATAAAAAGAGTTAACAGTGAGGAGTAACAGAGAAGGTGATCGGTATGGAAAAGTTTTGAGAATATTAACGTTAAAAGGGTTACGATAACTTTGTGAGAAAGGAATGTGTCGTGTGTCAGAGACAAAAGAAGGTTTTGACAGAAACAGCAAAGTAAGGAGTTGGCCCAGTCAAGGAGGCGACTCAGGTCAAGAGGTGGTATGGGAAAGAGACTGAAGTGGCTGCCCCTTATAAGCAGGAGGGAAGAGGATGGTGGGGTTATGCAAGTTGGCGAATACTTTTATACAAGATGGGATTCGCTTACGTGAATTTTTACCACTATCATAATCTCATATCAAAAAGAAGAGGAAGAGACAAGTAGGAGGACCAATGGTTACAACTTTTCAATTGAGTTCGGGACATCAAAAGAGAGAGAGGGAGAATTTTTTCTGTTGATGATTCTTTAATCCCTGGGAATACTCCTTAATTAAATTAATTATGAATGTCTCGCTTCCGGCGGTAGTGTGGGAGTTTGGAACTACTAAGAACATGGAGCTAATGGGAACCTGATGCTGACTGGAGAAACAGTGATCAATTAACAGTCGACCAATCAGTATGTGAAAGACTCCTTATGTGCAGAAGTGTACAGGCTATGTAAGAACTTGAAATACCTTGGAGTTCCAGATTTCCCTCTTCTAAAGAGGGCTTTGAGGGTGGGATCTTAAGGGCTTAGGATTAGTCCGGCGAAGGTGAAATACCTAATGTATATATAAAAAAAAGAGGGGAAGAGGAGTAAAAATATTTAGAAAATTATTAGAAAATTAGGAATAATAAATTAGAAAGTTTCAAATATTTTTAAAATTTTTATTTAAATATCTAATTTTAAAAAAATTAATTACTTATTCAAACTTTTAAAATTTTAAAAATTTGTTTAGACTGGTATTTGGTTGGTAGTGTTAGAGAATATAAAACCAATTGAGTTGGCCTCACACAACAGCTTAAGCTATTGTGGTGAAATGGTCGCTTAACAGGTAGAACCAATATTTTAAAAAATGAACCAATTCGAATGATTGAACAGTGAAAACTTTGAACTAACCAATTTTTCAATTTGATTCATTTTAATAATTTTGTTGTTAAAAATTGATTAGTTTATTAATTAGTTGACCAATTTTTATAAACTAATTTAATTTTACAAGCTAAAATAAACTAATTAATTTTCATTTGACAGTTTTTTTTAACAAAACTTTAAATTTTTCGATCTTCTTTAATCACTTTTCGAAATTTTTAATTTTATTTAAACTTTAGTCCATTTTATAACGATCTAATATTGATTGAATCTTTTAAACCTTAAATCTCTTATCTTACTGATTTGACAGTTTTTAAAACATTGAATATAATACTGAAACATTGAATATAATAACGAAAAGATTAATAATTAGAGGGACTATATGACATTTTCTTCCTCAAATCATTTTTTAGTATCAAACAAGTAATCACATTCGAGTACATAATTGTTATTTCTCGCTAGTAAGGACTGAAAAGAGAATCAGTATCAAAGTTCCAACTCTTTTTATAATATCATCAGCAAGTGGACTTACGGAAGAATTTGAAACAGCTGGTGAGGATTAGATCCCAATTCCAAGTCACAAAAATGAACAACAATCAGTTATTCTGCCTTCTTTTTAGTGCTACTGTAATTTTCTTGCCTGCTAACTAATATGATCAACTTGCCTAAATATACTCTTTTTAATTACTGCTTATTTCTTGGCCACTCTTTTTTCCTTTTTGACCTTTGCTTTTAGAATTGGGAACCAAAAAGAAACAGAAGCTCATAGCTAAGTTACCGAGGAATTACCCTGTGAATGGTTACTGTCTTTAGGAGAAAGATGACAAAATAAAAAATTTTTGTGTCTTGCAGTGTTTGTTTGCTGACTCTATTAATTTTTATTCCTACTCTAGATGACAGAGACATAAATTTTTTGTTCCTTCCAAAACCGAGGGACAAGATTTCTTTTCTCTGTGATAGAAACAAAACACATAAGCAATTTTCAGAAATAACCCTCCTCCATGAGTTGACAGATGAGATTTTACTTAATAAATTTATTTTGTTTATATTTTCTTATTTTAATTTAATATTTTATAATTTTATAATTTAAATTTATATGACTAATAATATATTTTTATAAAATATTTAATTTACTAAATTTATTTTATTTATATTTTCTTATTTTAATTTAATATTTTCTTATTT
>JAOQMS010000006.1:2160406-2184310 GCA_027563885.1 Erythroxylum longipes | reverse complement strand
TTTAGTAAATTAAATATTTCATAAAAATATATTATTAGTCATATAAATTCAAATTATAAATATTAAAATATTAAATTGAAATAAGAATGGTATAATGGAAAATAATAATTATCAGAAGGTTGTTAATGGAAAATAGAATTTCTACTGTAGAGGCACTTTCCTACAGCAACCCTCTTTCTACTTATCGATTTCTGCTGTAACACCGCAGTTTCCTCCAACCTCCAGTTGTTCGCCCGCAAATTCAAACATGTGACTGCGTTTGAAAACTGTGGCGGATAAGTACTTATCTCCACCATACCACAGATCCAAATACAGCCTAAGACTCCATACTACTGGATCTCTTTAGATCTTGCATTTCAGCAAGATTCTTCCTAGGTGTTATTGTTTTTGATAGGTCGTCAGGCTACCAAAATATAATTCTTGTTCCTGAAACAACGAAAAATTGTAATGGCATTGAAACAGGGTGAACCACAAAGAGTTGTAACCATCAATTTCTTTCGATGAAAAAATAAATAAATAAAGAGATTGAGATTAAAATTCAGATTGTAAATAAAGCACAGAAAAATAAAGAAAACTAGTAAACAATTGTTGCAGGGAAAAGTTGCAAACAAGGGTATTGAAACTAAATCGAAAGCACAATTGTTGTCTTGATTTTTAAAATTGATCATTGATAACTAAATATATTATTTAGCCAATAAATTGGTTATAAGTTATAACTATTGAAGACGCTTTTAATAGAAGATTCTTTCTTAATATTAGTCGATGAAGAGACGCTCATTAATCGATCCTAGCTAACAAACAACCTAAGAAGACACTTTATTGAATTTAGCTTGTCAACAACATTAAGAATTAGAAGAACCCAACTCTAACCAATAAACTCAACCGCGTGATTTATTTAAATTAGATTATGAAATTCCTTTAGTGTTTCATTACTAAATTGCTATTAACATCAACTAGTAAAAGTAATTACGGACTAAAACCAGTTAATTAGCTTCCAGTTAATCTCAGATACTATCACAAGGATCCTATTGTAACAACAATCAAGAAAAACCTCAAAAATAAGTCTGGAAATTCATAAATATCGTCAAGGAATTTACTTGAAGACCAAAATCTCACAACTTGGAAACCAATCTTGATTGTACCTTCAACAATAGAAGACTAAGCTATCATCGTTATAGAAAGAACGAAGTTGGAGTTCTTAAACATTCTTTTTCGAGAAAACTAAAAAAGATAATACAATAATGAATAAAAAACACAGGAAAAAAAAAATCCCTCTCGCAGGTAGCTCCCTCCTCCTTTTATAGCTTTAGGGTGCAAGATCATCCTTCTTGATTTTCAGCTGATTTTCTTTTTTTTTTAAAAAAAATCTCCCTTTTATTTTCTTAACAGAATATTTTCTACCAATTCAATCAAAACAATAAAACCTGCTCTATCTCATCCTGATTGTCACAAGATAACTTCCAAAATCAAGCAAATATTCAACAAATATTCTTATTAACAGTTGTTGTTTATATATTTGTTTTTGTCAAAATTACCTTAAAATTATATATATATTTCTTAAAAATTTTTATTTATTTGACACAATTAATGGAATTTACTCTAATCCTTAAAATTTTAAAATTTTAACATTTGTATAAAGGCTTTGATCTAATCCGAAGCTCAAATATGTAAAAATTGCATAATTTATTAAATTAAAATAAAGTAAAAAGAATAAAAAAAATTATTTTTAAATATATGAGGCTTAAAGAATCTAAAATCAACTCAAATTTTAAAAATTAAAAATAATTTAAGTCCGGTCTGAAATCTGTTCAAGTCGGACTGTTGGCTTCAGATTGATCAAATGCAGACAAAATTGCAATCTCTACTGAACCTATTAAGGATGAGTTTGAGTCTTTTTCCTATGTATATATAAACATGTCACCCACGATGTTACTAATTACGACGGAGATGGCGACAGAACAGGTGTCCTGTCGCTGTCATGATTTTCTTAAACCCAATTGGAAGATAAGGCTACATCCATATCATTGGAGCTGCTTTTGACTTGCCTCCAGTCAAAACAGGAAGGCCAAAACGTTTCTCACCTTCCATTTGATAAGGCTAATCCTAAAGGAAGCGCGTACCCTGAAATGGGAAGACTTGCTATAAGTTCCATTGCTTTGGTCAATGTGTTTGCTATATGCTTCTTCTAGCCTGCTTCCGCTTCCACATCAAAGGACGCTTTTTAGCTCTTCAAACTGCTCAAACTTACCAACTTTGGCGTCTTAAATGGTTTACTTTCAGAATCCAAGTTTTGGTTAGGAATTGTTGAGCTTCTAGGATTTCCCGTTATGAAGTTGATGTTTTTCTGTCTTTCTACTGTAGTTCTTTAGCAGACTTCCATCACCTGGCTGATTGGGTTCCCCCCATAAGCAACAAAAGGTGAGTTCTCTCGTCTTACCCTTTGTTTATCTGAAGTTTTCTTATTACCTTCCCATGGAATACTGAGTCTTGAGCTTTTAACCCGATAGTAATCCGCCGTGCCCTTATCGTTATAGAGAGTTGCTTGTGAAATTTTGCTTTGGTTTAAAGCTTGCTGCTGCTATAACCTTTTGTTGATGATATTTTCTTCTAAGTTCACTTTAGATCCCTGATTTTTCTAGGATGATGTTGATAAAGGGCATGTCTTGAGTTCATTTATGCTTTTGTAGTGACAAGGAATGCTTAACATGGCAATCTTTATTGAATTCTATAGAGACTGTTCTGCTTTTGGCCTTTTAATTGATGATTGTAAATCCCTGCTTTGTGAGTTGAGGGATACTCATCTTATGTTTGTGGGACGATCCGCGAATAATGTGGCTCATGTCCTTGCTATAGCTTGTGTTAGTTTGACGGATTTTGTGGAGTGGCGCTTAAACCCTCCACGGGCTCCATCTTGTATTTTTGATCTTATTGAACAAGAGAAATAATAAAAGTCTCACAACATTTACTCAAAAAAGATGGCATGTTCCATTAGTTAGTTGTTTTATTTATTTGAATTGACTTTGCCTTTCTACTGAAAACCCTAGTCATAAACTTCTTTTTCTGTCTGTTGCTTGCTCATCTTGCAGTCAGATTCTTGTTTTATTTTCACAAGTTTTCCATTTGAAGAGATTTTCACTCTGAATGTTGGTGTTAGAGTTAATTTGAGTGTATGAAATAAGCAAATTCCTGGATGATCTCTGATTGAGTCTGTGTTTTCTCAGATTTGACAGAAGATTTTCTGTTGATGGTGAATGTTGAGGTTCCAAACATGAAACTTGAGCAGAAAAGCGACATCAAGGTAAAATTCTACTTCTCCTCAACTTGGAATCAATCTTCCTTAATTATATTCTATCAGTCCTAGTGACAATGTGACCTTATTCCATCAATACAGGTACATCGTCTGATGTGCTTACAACTTAAGAGCTACGTAGACAGAGTCTCACAGATTTTGTCTGCCGTTGAGTCTTCCAGGCCTCGATGCACTACGGGATTAGAGGCATTATGTTTATTGCAGGCGTGCTTGGATAAAGCCAAGCTACTCATCCAGACGTGTTTAGAATCTAGTAAACTCTATTTGGTACTTCTTCAACCTTTGCAGTGACTTAAGAGTCTGTCAGATCATATGCATTTTCCTTACTAACATTCTTGCTTGATATTTTAGGCAATTGTGGGAGAGAGGTTACTATTGAGATGCAAAGGTATACAGAATGACATGGGCAAGTATTTGATCGAAATCCAAAATGATGTTCCGTTATTTCTTGCAGCCAAGGTTATTCATTCTTCATGTCCTCAAAACTATCTGCTGCTGACTTGTAATTTAGTTTGTGAATGGATTACCTTAAGCTGCTGCTAAAACTTTGAGGTACTGGGCTCTGGTGTAGTAGGATATCCTGCACTTTTCTTGCATCTCTAGATTTCTATTCATGTTGGGTTTATATCTGCTATTATCTTTTCCTTTGCATCAATTTGCTATTTAAAATAGTATGAATTCCTCTTTTCGTTCTTTTTGCTTGTTGATTGATTCGTACCCTCTGCAAAACCACACCCTTTCTTGTCCTTTCCAAATTTAGAGCTTGTGGTAAAAAAAAAATTGTTTAGAACTGTCTTATGTGATAACTATGCAGAAAGATGTTCCTATATAAGAGTGCATGCATCTAACCTTACTGAAATTTAAAAAGACTAGCACCACTAGTCGTGCACCGAAGATGTTCCAATGTTAAACTTAGTGTCCGATGCTGTGCAATTTATGCATTTGAACGAGTCAGATTTCAATCCCTATGTCTTAGAAATATAGTTGGAACTCATTGTTGGCATCTAATTAGCATGATCGCACACTCTTGCAGACGGGAATGAGAATGCGATGTTTGTATATGAAATGAACTGAAAAATATTGCCTTATGCATCGGAATGTAGAATTAATTTCATTGAAAATACTGTCCACTATTGTGGTTCAGATGAAGAATGGCATGAAATGACTGCAGTTTCAAGTCTGCTGAAGATGTCACCCATCTGTTATATTTTTCATTATTTTCTCCATATCTTATAATTGCTTGTCTATTGCTTCATGCATCTTTTGTCTGTTGTATGATTTTCCATTTCTCTATATCACTTTGCCTTTTAAGCTGCCCATCTTTCTTTCCCAAAGGCTTTAAGCTGTTCTAAGAAACAAGGATATGCATTCTGCAGCTATCTGGAATTACTGAAGATCTCAGAAGTGAGAGTTTTCGCTTAGAATATCCTGAGAACGAGGCAGGGAAGATTCTGCTTGAGCTTCTTAGGCAGGATGTAGCTGCATCAGACTCTTTAAACAACAATGAACTTGAGTCTCTCAAACTTGCAGCTATGAAACTGAAAATTACATCCCCTTTGGCTGTTTTCTTAGAAAAAAGATCTATCAGGATACTTTTAGCAAAATCTCGTGATACGGAGCAACCAAAGAAGAAAATCTTGAAATACTTTCTGTATCTTTTGAGGAAGTACGGACAATTACTTGGGGAATTGCAAACTGAGATCAACAATGTTCAGGATGAAGAGATAGAAAATCGGTGCATATATCCTAAATCAGATGTATGCACTGCATCAGATGATACTCAAGCTTTTGACTCTGGTACGATTCAACCTCCACAGGAATATGTTTGCCCCATATCTAAGAGATTAATGAATGATCCAGTAATCATTTCTTCTGGGAGAACATATGAACGGGTTTCGATTGAAAAGTGGTTTAATGAGGGTCAACAGACATGCCCAGTGAGCCAAATGAGACTGGAGAATTTTTCCTTGACTCCAAACATTGTAATGAAGGGACTTATTAAGAGGTGGTGCTCAAGGAAGGGAATCACTATATCTGAACCTCATAAACAATCAGCTTCTGAACAGATTTCTCATTGGAAACTTTTACCCTCCAGTTCTGTGGCTAGTTTGGCTAGTTCAATGAATGATTTGTGCCTTCAAGTTAGCAATGTGTCGATTCAATCTTCAGAGAATAATGCAGATTTGCTAGACGACGATAATAACGTTGGTGTTACTGCTGGGCTCCCTGAGATTGTTGCAAATTTATCTACAAGTGGTAGTTGCTGTAGCTTGGCCTCTCTTAAGGAACTAGGTTCACATCCATGGCGACACCAATGCATTATCATGCAGAATTTAAGAAATGAACTTAGTCAAAACCAGCAAACATGTGATTGCATGTTTCTGAGGAGTTATTTCAAGTCTATGATTAGATTTATGAGGGATGCGAGAGACTTTTGTGATGCAAAAGCCCAAGAAGATTCATTAGAGGTGCTGCTAGGAATTTTAAATAAAAACAGGTAAATCTTTCTCCTTGGTTAAGCAAGCCTGCTATATCCCTTGAACCTTTTGAAATCTTCTTTTCTTTATAAATAAAATTTTGGCTTTTGTTTGCAGCATTGAAATGTATGTTTTTGATGACGACTCAGTCTACCTTTTGATATCATTTCTTGATACGGACATCACTGGAAAAGTTCTTGCAATTCTGGAATTGTTATCATCTTTGGAATCGTTCAGGTCTGCAATAGCAGTATATGGACTTCTACCTTCGATCCTAAAAGTCTTTGATAGAGGTGTTAGAGAATTCCAACAGCTTGCTTTGAAGATACTTCGAAATTTGTCTTGCAACAAGGATGGAGCATACCACATCTTGTATTTGGACTTCATCTCAAAATTTGCTTCTTTTCTGGGTGATTGTAGTCTTGCATGGTTCTTTCTTGATGTTATAATTAACTTATGCAACATTGAAGATGGCAAGATTGCGGTACTGGAAACGGATTCATTAACCAGTTCCATTGCTAAACTTCTGGAAACTGGTACTAAGCAAGAGCAAGAAACCACACTTGAAGTTCTTGTATCTCTGTGTCATGAGAACGGGGAGTGCTGTAAACTGCTTGCAGACAGAAAAATCGTCCAATGTTTGTCTTTCTTATCCATCAATGGACGTCCAAAAGCCAAGGCCATTTCTGCAGGATTGCTCCAGCTTGTGGGACAGATGCCTGAAGATAATATAGCAGACTCTTCTTCTGGCCATTCTAGTGATCATCCTAAAGGGAAAACGTCAGTTTCCATTGCAGTTCGATATGTGGGTAAGAAGATCTCAAGATTGTTACATTAAAAGTCAATATGACCTTTAGATGTTTAGGTGACATTAATTGGTTTTCAACGTAAAATCCTATGCTTGTTAATATCAGAGAGTGGAACTTCCCATAGCTTATATATAACTTTTATCTGTATATTGTATACAAATTGCCTGGTTGAGGGCAGTATAAAAAGCTTCATTTCTCATTGGTGAAGATGAGGAATCTTCCTATTGTACAGTGTAATAGGATTGTTACACAACTATGTTATCCCTTGGCTTTCTGATGGTAAGCTTTATGCAGAAACTTTGAAATCACCACTTAAAAAGTTTTGTACAAGTTAATGAGAGAGCTTTGTCAAGTACACGTTTCACATTCTTTATGGAACTGGGAAACAATATGATACTTTCAGCTATAGACACTGCTAGTAGTATTCTCCTTTTATGAACTCATTCAACCGCTTCAGTTCTCCGCTCTGCTGATCCACCACTGTTCTAATGACATCCACGATAGAAATCAAGCCAACTATCTTTCCATCTATTACAGGAACGTGCCGTATGTGATGATCTGCAGAATGATTGAGATCTTCACTTTGCGTTCCCTTCCCGGTTTCTTAAGAATCAAACTAGAAATTTGTACATGTCAGTTACCTGTCATGAGTTTCATTGCTTGTAGAATCCTTGTGTCGGATGTCACTGTTATTAGCTTGTTCTGTTAAAGGGTCACTATATTTAGATGAAAAAAAAGTTGCTGTCATTACCATGGAAGACGAGGGTTTTCTAAGAGTTAACCTCATCAGTCATGATCTCCCCGACTCTTGTGTACTTGGAAGATCTACCTTGTGCTATTACCTTCCTCAGATAATCTGCTTGGTAATGGATTTCTGATGTTACTTTTTCAACTTCTGTCATTATTTTCATATGAAAAGCATTCATTTACCTCTTTCCGTCATAATTCCTGCAATATGTTGTTGGTCTCCAGGCTTCAGAACTACCAAGGACCCAATATTGTTCTGTGCCATCTGAAAGTCTAGAATTCAGTTACATTGCATTTTCTTAAGAAAATAACTTCCATACTTTTTTCTATCAAATCCGTTTTAAAAACATACATTCTTAACTGCATCACAGACATAGTCATTGGTTCTGCACCAGAGCCAAGAACCAGTTTTGTCGTCTCCTTTTGTCATAAGCACATCCGCTACAGTTATATTCTCCAGACCCTTCTCTGGAATCAGAACGGATGAGGTGACACATCCAAAACGAGAAAATAAGTGCTTCTTCTCTACCATTTCTCTCCCAAGTGAGTTCCTCAGAATTCTTCGAATGGTTCCTTGCATTTTGAGTCTGCCCAAAGAAATGAAAGTTAACATCGATACGGTGTATAATTATGGTGCAAGCACGTGAAGTATATATAAAACCTGAATGAAGAAGCAAGGAGAAATGCAAGTGCCTTTGAGGAAGATTAAGAGAGCTTGAAACAGTTAGAAGCTCCTCTAATGGTGACGATATTTATTCATGCCATAACACAGAAGAAAGTCCTTCGGCTTGCATATGCCACTTTGTCTGGTTAACTTCTTTGCTTGAATGGCGTGATTGGGGAAAGGAATACGTGTTATAGAGCTTTACCTTCCTCTCTACGTTACTTCATGAGCATTTATACCTATTCCCTCCAAAGCTTCTACTGTCACACTACTGGCTTTGCAAACTTTTTGATTGTCTGAAAAGGACAAAGGTAGACTTCTCTTTTATTTATTCTTTCTCTCTTCATACCAGCACTGGTAGGAGCAGAAAAGAGCCAGGTTCGGGTTTTAGGGCTCTGGTCAAACTTAATTTGGTTCGTTAACTTCAGTCCAATCCGATTTCTCATTATTAAAATCAGGTTCAAAAAAAAAAGTTATCATGTTGATCTTAAGACAGGTCAGGCTCAGAATTTTTATTTTTTATTTTCCATCTCTAAAGACTAGAATTGCTCAGGAGTGACCAATTGCAAGAAGTTAATCGTGAATGGCATGGAAGAAGCTTTCCTATGACCTACAGATGAGATCAGGCAATGTATATTCTTCGGATGCTTTTAGAAGGAAAACAAGAGCTCCTGTCCTGATTTCCTGGAACAGTAAAATACTTTCTCTTGTCAGGTTAGCTTTCAGAAGCTGCAGTTTTAGTATAGAGATGAATTGGCAAAACCCGATTAGAACAGAGAAGAGATGCTAGACTTCAAAAAGAAGGAATATCTGAAAAGAATTCCAGGTAAAAACTTGGCCCTTTGGAGAGGTAAAGAAGCAAATGAAGATTGTGAATCTGAAGACATCAATAAAAAGTCTCCAAGGCTTTCCAAAGTATCCATAGCCTTATTAATACCATCTCATATCAACCAGGATTCAGCACAGCCAATTAGCCAACAACACCAAATTCTTTTCAACTGATTGTAACCTGATTCATTCATGCCAGACAAGAGGTCATTTCGATTCAGACTGTCTTGGTTTTTAGGAGGTAAGGCTCCTCCTCCTACAGCCAAACCACAACCTCCTCCGCCTGTAACCAAAGTTCAAACTCCTGTCCTGCTAACCACCAACACTCTGGAACAGCAATCGTCGACCCGTCCAGCCGGGATAGGCCCAGCACAGCCTAATCAACAAGGGCAGGCATCACAAAATGCTGCATCTGGGCTACAATTATCAGCACCTGCAACAACAGAACCTCAATCTAGTGTCCAAGC
Source organism: Erythroxylum longipes (assembly GCA_027563885.1). Lineage (NCBI taxonomy): Eukaryota > Viridiplantae > Streptophyta > Magnoliopsida > Malpighiales > Erythroxylaceae > Erythroxylum > Erythroxylum longipes. The sequence goes on along the minus strand of JAOQMS010000006.1, from coordinate 2,175,008 downwards.
AGTATCACCGTCCCGTGAACCAGCATCGCCATTACTTAAAACAACTCGGAACAGGGCCACCTCCAAAACTCGGCCAGCATCTAATGCAACTCCGCAACCAAGAGGTGCATCTGTGCCCGAATCAGCAGTACCCATAGATTCAAAACCCCTGTCTCGACCTCGTTTGATCTCGCAACGTGTGGGTCAAACTTCAAAACCCTCTTCCCCGTCTAGGACAGAAAAACAAGTGCAGCCTAAAGCTTCTCAGCTCCCTTCTCCTTCAAAGAAATCCCAAAGTTCAGATTCTACTACTAATGGTGATGGTCCGAGACTTCTTTCAAAACCAGCCAAAGAAATAAAGGAAACTGAAGAACGGAAGGAAGTCATGGAAGAGCCCAAAATAGAAGGAGAGGGGAAGGTGTCAAGAACTGAAGATCCAGTGACGAGCACATTAACCAAGATTCTAACTGCAGCATCAGATTCAACAGAACAAGCCAAAGAGCTGCTACGTTCTGCATTCCACAGCAAACAGAGACAGAACGCAAAGGAAGATATCCTCGATGAGAAGAAGATAATGAGCATCAACCCTAGTGAAGAAAAGACCAAACTAACAAGTCAATCTCATCAGAGGCATGACATGTCTAAGAGAGAAGCTTCCCGGCATAAAGAAATCAGGGAAGATATTACTAAGTTCGTTCATAAGCTGGGATCAGGGAAAACAAAGCTTCCATTTGATCAAATGCCAGTGAGCATTGTAACTCTAGCTGGTGAAAACAGAGGAGTATTCATGCATTTGAGCTCTGAACCAGATAGAAAAGATGGGTACATCCACGTCACGAGGGGTTACAAGACCAACCCAGATGAGAGCATGGAATCTACCACCGAAGCAGAGGAAAGCTCAAAGGAGAAGTTGGAAGATTCATCAACCAAAGAAGATAAACCAACAAGAGCATTCATCAGTAGTAACACACAAGGCATCAATAACTCCATTGTGTCTCAAACTGAAATAGTTGAAAGAAATCCTGGAGTTCGTGTTGTTCTTAGTCATAAACCAGCACAACCAACCAATGACATTACAGAACCAGAGCCACTTGATACACGCAAAGCTGAGTTTAACGTAACACATGCAGAGAAACTGACTTATAGGCCAACAGTTAGGCGAAGATGCCTGCGAGGGCTGTTCTTGGAGTCCAGTGACTCAGACCCTGATAATCCTGAAAAACCTCGCAGACATGGTTGTCGTTACAATTGTGGGGAAAAGAGAACAGATAAAGACAATGGGATTTTCTGACCAAGTGGATTTCACAATTTATTACAGACATTACTTATCAACGACAAACTTGCACCTAATACACCTATTGTTCGTCCAGAAAAGCTGTGTTTCCATGAATTATCCTGTTGATAGTATAGTAATAAAATGCTTTAAGTACTGTGCTTCGCCACTTATGATTCAGTATCAGCTTATAATCGACAAGTTTATGAAAAATTAGCAAACAGAAATCTCCTTAAAAAGTTTCGTACTTGCGGTAGCATGCGTATGATTGATAAAACTTTCACAGACCATGCAGGCCACTGGTATTACATAAAAACTAATGCTAGAAGAAGCAAACCAATGGGAGGAACCCAGTGCTTCGTTTGAATAGAACATATACAACTAAATCTCGAGAAAAGTAATATCGACGTGCCCGAAGTTTACAGAAAGGTCATTCACAAGCTGGTTTAGTGTCAAAGCTACTCAAGCAGATTGCAAAAGCTTGGAAGGCAGAAAGTGGGTAGCGATAGTCCATCGTAAAGATGTCTTTCCCAATCTTTCCAAACTGCAGAATCACCTTCTCTTGTTCTTCTGCAGGAACATTTTGTGAAGGCTCCACAGCTGCTACCAACTGGAAGTTTTTTACAGAGGCCACCGTAACACGTCCTTTAAAATTTAGGCACCAACACTGGAGTTGTTCATGCCATCTTGGAGCTTTATTCCTCAAAATCAAGGGATCCCTTCTGCCAGTAACTGAATCTTGTGACTCAGTAAGGCTACTTGAACTAATTTGTACAAGCGGCTGCTTTACTTTGGAATTAGAGAATGTTGGAAATTGCTGATCTTGGAAATTTGTTCTCTCTTCTGGAGTAGGAGCACACCCTCCTTCTTGGATTGCGGAAAGAGGAATCGTTTGCATTGTGCAACGCATTCTCCTCGGGCCTCTAGTGCGGAGGACGTTGAGCTCATAAGCTATCATGCCCACACTATACTTCCTCACTGCTACTCGTGGAGATACTTGAATCAAATGGGATTGCTGGAGTGGCTTATAATTGTGTCGCATTCCAGTATGTGGAGGTTGGCTGTCATAAATAGTGAACTTGGTTCCAAGGAAATTGGACCTGCTTTGAACTTGCATGTCAATTTCATCAAAGGCATAAGTACAAAGCTAGACGGCTTTAAACTATACCTTAAACTTCCAACATAAGTATTGCTAGTCCGAGAGAAGTCACCATGAACTAATGATATTCTGAATTCTGTGCTTGTAGCCCTTCTTATCTTCTTTGCTGAAAGTAATAACTTACTCAAATCACCTGAAAGAGCTGTATATTGAAAGGAAACCATTTTAGCTGCAGAAGGACGCAAGTTTTCAAGACTCTGAGAATCTAATGACAGAAACAGGCCAGAAACAGAGGAATGAGAAATGAAAAATGAAAAATCCATTGACACTTCTGGATATATAAACTTCCAAAGATTATAGATCCCTGATAAACAAATCAAATATTAACTGAATCATATATCATTCACCACAAATCAATCAAAACACTAAACCATCAAGAAGGCTGAGACAAGACAACTTAAATGGAACAAACTAAAAAAGTGATAGCATTATATCAAGAAACATGGCAGAGATTACCTACCAGGGCTCAATCCGAGATACAGTTGGAAAGTGGAACTTGCTCTTTCTCTCTTAATAAAGCACTGAATAGGAGGATCTCTCGGTCCAGGCTAGACAAGAAGATTCAAACATAATCAGCAGCTAAGTACGTTGTCTGAAACATCAATAGAAGAAGAGAAAAGGTAAAGCAAGGTGTTACCTGCTTCAGTGAAATTGGAAAAGTAAGGCAACCACATTGCTCAGGGGTTTTAACAATCTCTTTCGTGATCTCTCTCCATGATTTGCAGACTGAGGCACAGGCCACCACATCTCTCCTTCCAGGCCAAGAAGCTTCGCTTGCTTCGACCCTTTGAATCAAATTGTGAAGTAATTCAGGTGGCAAGTTTGCCCAGCTGTTACTCTGATTCTCTCTCAATCCACACGACGAACCGTCATATTCAGACCCACCTTCAGGAGCAATATGAGCACGAGCTCTGCGATTTACTCTCTTCCCTTGCAACCTTCCAAATGACATGGTACTAACGTCATCTCGCATCTCCTTCAGCTCACGAACTATGTCATGAAATGGCATTTCAATCGATTCTTCCATGCAGAATGAAACAAGGGTAAGATACAACTAACGAGGAAAACAACACAAGGAAATGGTATTCAGATTTTAGAGTATAAAAGATTGTACCTTGCAAAAACAAAACTTGGGTTTGAATCAAAACTGATCAACCACTTCTTCTACAAACAATTCCTAAATCTGAATTCACCTTCGCAAAGTTTCAAGCTTTGGAACCCCAAAAAGAAAAGGATAAATTTTCCAATCTTCGGATCCGATAAGCAATACCCAATAGAGGAAATGGAATTAAAAGAAGTTCAAAACAAGCTAGTGCATGCATTCACCATTCATGAGACAAACTCTTAGGGAATAGCGAAAACTTCTCCTGAGACTTTCGAAGAATTCGGGGAGCGTGAGGCCAATGTCTTGGACACAACAAAAGCTGTTAGGAGAGAAAAAGGTTCAAAAAGATAAATATGTTGGACAATATGTAGAAAATAGCGAAATTGGCGATAATGTCCAGAAGGGGCGTTTTGGTGTTGGACAGAGGGACAGTACGTGTCACTTCTTCACACATCCATCAGGACCACCACTACCAATATCACACCGCCGCCTACTACCGTCCACCGGTGGCTGAGCCAAAGTTCCGATCTTTTATCTAATCCATTTTAGCTTAAGCTTCTTAAACTAAAGACCCTTGCTTTTTCTCGGGACCAAAAGCTTGAAGCTTTCTCTCATCTCATTAATAATAATGATAAATTAATAATAATGTCTTTAATATTATTAATAAAATATCAATAAATAAAAAATTTATATGAATTTTAATTTCTGATGTTAGAGTTCGCTTAAGTTGGTGGTAAAATACATAACAAACACTTAAAAATTCTTTTCTTAAAAGAGTTCTTATAATATTAAAAACAAAGTTAATTACTAAAAAAGGGTCAAATCTTCGACAATTTTTAAATTATAGTATTAAATTTAAAAAGTAGCAATAAAATATTTAAACTTTCGATTTTTTTAATTCTAGCCCAAACTTTAAAAAGTAGTAATAAAATGCTCAACTTTTCAATTTTTTTTAATTCTAACCCGACGTTATCTGTTGTTCTTCCGATGCTCTCAGTCATTTGTTCTGTTTGTTCTTCTGACGCCGCCCCAAACTACTTTTGCATTACAACGTGTTGTATCAGTAAGCTTTTCGTTTTTAGCTCGTTCTCTCGATTCCCTTAGTGTGAGGGCGTCAGAGTTGTGTAATCTGAAAATCGAAAGGTGAGGGTGTTGAGAAAACAAACTGAAAACAAAGTGAAAAGCTGAAATCAAAGTATAAGGTCGTCGGGGCTGTGTAATTTGATTTAGGTCATATTTAAACAACGACGTTGTTTTAATTATGTAATTAAATGACGTTGTTTCATTAATCTTTGTTTATTGTGTTAATTTTGGCTTAAGTGTATTAATAGTTAAGATTTCTGAAACATTTGTCAAACCACGCCAGCGAGCTTAACGAAAATACTAACGTCGGGTTATAATTGAAAAATATTGAAACTTTGAGTATTTTATTGCTATTTTTTGAAGTTTGGGCCAGAATTGAAAAAAATGAATGTTTGGGCATTTTATTGCTACTTTATAAAGTTTGAACTATAATTAAAATTTTGACAAATGTTTGAGGTTTTTTTCATAATTAACCCCAAAAAATACACTATTTTATCTAATATTTTAAAAACCGAATCGAAACTTAAACAGATAAAACAAAAAGCTTAAGGTTTAAAGTTTAAAAGATTGAATCGATATTTGATCATATAATAAAATTAAAGAATTTAAAATATAGTTAAAAGAGATTATTCTTACTTATTGAATAATTTGAAGTTTAATTGAAAAAATAAAATATTAAATAAAAATTAATTAATTAATTTTGATTTATAAGAAGTTATTAATTAATAAAAATAACCCTAATTTTTAACAATAAAAATTATTAAAGTAAATCGAACCAAAAAATTGAAAGACAAATCTAAAAGTTAGACAGTTAAAAGTTTTGACGGTAAATGGATTAACGTTTTTAACCGTTGATTTTATCATTATATTTAAGTGAGGTGGATGGACCTTTTTTCATGCAACTAATAAAAAACCATATAAGAAAAATAAGTATATAAATATTAAGATTTAACAGATAAACCTCAAAAAAACTAATTAAATATCGTCGATACTACGATCTAACTTAATTTTTAATTTTAAATCGTACTAATTAAACTTACTTAATATTAATAATTTATGATAACTATTTTAAGTTATTAATTTAAATTAGGTTTAATTACTTTATATTAGATTTATGAATTGAGTTGGAATGGTATTCATAGTATATATCAATATACCCAATATTTAATAATATTTTTAAATATTTTTAATTTTAATACTCAATATTTAATAATAGAAAATAATTATAATAAATAAAATGTTAAATATCTTTTTATTATTTTAATTGAACCACGTTTTAGGTGATGTGATCTTGACCAACAAAGAAAAGGTTCACATAAAAAAAGACCCATTTAGGGCGATGGTCGACCTATTTAGGATCCTTTGTCCCTATCTTAAGTACACATATATATATAACATAGATTTGAAGTAAATTAAGGGCTAAGCATAGGGTTTGAAGACTTTTGATTGACCATGTGAGGTAGGGAAGACAACCATTCCTGATAGAGACTTGGCACTCACACGTGCAACCCTACCCTATTTTCTAATCACAATTATACTAATTTATTAATACTTAAGTTTTTAATAACATTGACAAATATACTCGAGTTCAGCCCGATTCTAACCCGGTTTGACCAAGCTTCGAACTAAACTTTTTAAGAAATTGCCCATCTTGAAACTAAAAATTTAAGAAAAAAATGATGCTATTTTTAAAATTTTAAATTTAAAATCAAATTGGATTAGGTCTATTCAGGTTACCACTCAAATCCGATAGAACCCGAGCTCGAGCTGTGTCCCCTAGGTTTGAGCCAAAATTTTCAAGTGAATTTTGCAGTGGTAGGTATATTATCACCTAACTTTCGCTATCAAGTGAATAAATGAAAAATCCTTTTGAATCTATGCTAAGATACAAGTCTTCACAACAACAATGACCATGTGTTAATTTAGCCAAGACAACCCAAATCAGTTGATAGCTCATCAAAGGCAAAGTTAGGTTGATGTGAGTTTGTATTGTAAAATAAGAGAAAAAGGGCCTTCACTTGTTTTACTTCCAAATACCGTTTAAATGGTTGGCAATTAGTGGTTTGTTTCAGTGATTATTAATATTTTAAAAATTAGACCAGAAATTAAACCGGTATAAGAAAGGCAATGGGTCGAGGCTTAGCCTAAGCCTAAGTTGACTTTATATTTTTTAATAAAAATGACATTATTTTCACTAAAACAATGTTGTTTATACATTGTTTGTTAGACATTGAGGCATGCTAGGCCTAGACAGCCAAGACCCGATTGATCGAATTTTCTGAACCCAAGCCCTATTGCCAAGCTTAAACTAATAATATAAGAGGTTTAAGATTTAAAAAATTAAACTTATATTAGACCTTTTATAAAACTAATATACAATAAATATTAAATAAAATCGAATAATTTAAAATATGATTAAAGAAGAAGAATATGTTGTCTATCGAAGAAGTTGAAATTTAATTAAAAAAGGAGACGATCAAATTAAATCTAAATAGTTACAAAACTCAATTGATTAATTAATAAAGTAGTTGATTTCTATTAACAAGGGTTATTAAAATAAACCGAATAAAAAGTTAGTCAGTTTAAAGTTTCTATGGTTGAACTGACTAAATTGGCTTGATTTTTTTAATCATTAGTGATGATCACGCTCAAATAAAAAATTAATTTAAAATAGATTATATTAACATAAATTTTATATTATTGTTTAGTATTTATAATATTAGTTATGTCTACTAAATCATCCCTCAATAACAATACTACAAATTTTAGAATAAGCATAAATAGGCTTGGTAAATTAAGTTCAAATCGGTCCAACCTAAAGTTAAAAGTTAGGTTTGTTTGGTTAGATTTGTACTTAAAACCTAATCCGAATGACATAAATCTCGTTTCCAAAATGATGTTGTTTTGGTTTAATTTTCTAAAGAACTATCGTTTTTAACTTTCTATATCAATATTGTTTTGATCTAAAAAGAAACTCATTGCTAAAACGACATCATTTTAAGACAAATCGAACCGACTCAAAGTGCAATCCAAGTTTGACCAAATTTCGAATCGAATTGGACTCGCTTGTCTTCGACCCAGCCAAACCTATAACAAACATATAAAAACAAAGCAACAATGTATCTGTCAAAGAAGAGTGAGACATTTGACCCAAAAATGGAGGTGTTGTAGTTGGAAGTGTTCATGAACAAGTAACACGCCAACAAACAAAGACAGACACAAAAAACTTGATGCGGATAAGATTGAGAAGCCGTATAAATAGTATATGAAATGTATGTTAACTAATTTATGTTCGAGTCATGGCATCATGACTCCAGAGAATGGCTGGTCAAAATTGAAAATAAGTAGAATTTATTAAAATCATTTAGTTCAAATTTATTATTTAATTTTGAATTATTAAACCACATCGTTCTTAGACATGTCAATAGGTTGAGCTGAGCCCGAGCTTACCGTGCTTGCCCGGGGTGGGCCGGGATGGGCTATAGCCCAACCGGCCACGGGCGGTCCGGTCCAGCCTGACCCGCCCATTTATTTTTTAAAAAAATATCCAAAACGACTTCGTTTTAAAAAAGTGGGCAGAAACTGTGAATAATTTCTTTAACTTTTAGACATTGTGTAGAAATAATAGTTCTTATACTTTTTGTTTAAGAACAGTCACGAAAATAGATATTGTATGAACTGAGCAAAGGTGAGAAAATATCATAAATATAACTTTTAGCAGGAAGATGGGTGACTTCTACAAGTAAAGATGTCAAAAAAGATCCGGTCTGACTCGATTTTGGCTTCGGTTGATCGAGCTACTAGCGATCTACGGGCCAACTATAATCGGTTCGACCATTATTTTCAAAACGACGTCATTTTATCAAAAACGATATCATTCTGGAAGTTTTTCTTTAAAAAACCTAGCCCACTAGAAGGGAGGTTAGTTGTAGAAAGTGATTCGCCTAAAATATATAATTTACAAAATTGAGTAAAAGACATAGATCATCTATTTAGTTTTTAAAAATCTTTTAAAAAATTCCCTATTTTTAAAATTCTTGAAAAAATAATTCTAATTTTCATTTTTTTTATAAAAGCACGTTTCTCTTAAATTTAGTCAAAAAATAACGACGAAATACGTGTAATATAAATATCAAATGTAGAGTAATTTAATGTAACTAATATGATAATCCAAATCAACTCTTAAGCTTGACTTGAATCAATTATATTCGATTTAAATTAATAATTTAAAATAATTATAATAAATAATTAATTTGAGTCAGATTAAAATAGTTAGTTTAAATTTAAGAGTTGAGTTGAATTGTAATATAAATATTATTTAATTAATATAGCTGAGATAATTATGACGCGTGTATTTTGTTGTTATTTTCTAATGCAAATATAAGAGGAACTTTTCTATAAAATTAAAAATTGAGTTTTTTTAAGAATTTTAAAAATTAGAGAGTTTTTATAAGATTTCTTAAACTATAAGAGATGTCTGATAGATATATATTCTATCATAAACAATGTTTTTGTTAAGTAAAGATAAAGTTGCGTACCATCAAATCTCTCTAAATCTCGCACCTCAATAAAACTTCAACTAAATGTTGACGGTGATCTTAAATCCTTTTAATTAGCTAATTGATTAGTAATATATTTTATTATAAGTTTATAAAGTATCCCATCTCCTTATTTATATTCACTCTAACAAATTAGAGACCCACCCATATAAAATATCAACTAGAGTACTTAATTACAAAGTTCCAAGCATAGTTTCATGAAGATATATATGACCACACAGCCCAGCTAAGTAAACCCCAAGTCCCACTTTCCTTAGTTGTCAAGTTTCAGTGTTAATGAATTATTGTCATTCATGACCTGACTCAGTACTTCTTTCTCTTTAGTGGGATGTTGAAGTTGATATTCAAATCTCATCAGTGAATAAGAGTGGCCCCAGAAGAGTAGATGTTATGATTAGAGTTGATAATAGGTATGAACCCTTTTTCATATCCAATCTTCTCTTACAGTTAAATGAGATCCTCCGTAGTCACTATTTTGTATTTATTCTATGCGATCTCATTCATACATTTGTTTGAGTTCTACATAGATTCTATATATTTGTATGGTTGAAATCGTATAGAACAGAGTTAGCACAGGGTAGTAGATACAAAGGATCTGATTCTTCTTACAGTTATCCTAATATTATTTTAACTATATTTTATTAAATTTTATTCAAACATTTATATAATAAAAATATCATAACCGAAGTAAAAGATTTTAAAGTATATAATTAATTTTATATCATGGACAACAATTCTGATATTGATCTAGTCCAATTCCAAATTCAACTAATAAAATCTCTTTTCATAATATTTAAGTTTAGATTTAAAATTTTAATTTTCTACTTATAAAAAAGAAAACTGATATAGTTTAAACTTTTAACTTATTTAGTTAATATTTTAAAATTTGAACTTAAAGTTAAATTAATAAAATAAGATATTTAAGTTTAAAAAATTCAACCAGTATTACATCGTTATAAAAAAAACTAAAAATTGAATATAATTAAAAAATAATTAAAAAAATTGTTTTTACCTATCAAATAATTAAAGTTTAATTAAAAAAGACTGTTACGTACAAATTAATTGATTTATTTTAATTTATAAAATTTATTAATTTATAAAAATCGAAAAAATAATTAATAAATTAGTCAATTTTTAACAATAAAATTATTAAAATAAATCGAACTAAAAAATATTTATTGACCCTGGTGTCAAAAACAAAATTGGACTAAAAATGACTGTTGTTTTATCAACAATCGAGACAAAACTTACTCAAACTTTTCAAGTCTATCGAGGTTTGATCAGATTTCGAGTTGTTCTTGAAACAAAAGAGGGAGGCTAGATCCGGCCGACCCGGCCATTACCATGCATACATATTTTAATCAATGAAGAATCTCTAAAAGATAGCCATAAAGAACCCACATGCATGCTACGTCTCTCCTGTCTCCCTCTTGATCATGATGGTTGGTGGAAGGAAGGAACAAAATATGTTTTTGACAAAAGAAGGATGCTTAGACTTTCAGGCGCCATCAAGTGCTCGTGGAGTTGGTATAATTATGATGGTTTTGGTAAAGTGAGTGTGTCAACTTTTGTTCATAGACCCATACAAAGTAAGGTTTGAATTTTTTTTATATCTTGGTTACAAATGTATTTTAATCTCAATGTCAAAATAAATTTTAATATTTTTAAAATATTTAAAATAAATATTATATAAAAAAAAAATTTAACAAAATTAATTTTATATTAATTAAAAGTCACGTTCATATTGATGAGGTATTTTTATTTTTAACAAAAAAAGTCTCGTTATCATATAACAAATAAGACTTATTATTAAAAATTTATAAACCCTTTAACATTTTCATAATTATTTTTATTATAATTTTTAATATATATAGAGTGTAGAACCTATTAACAAAAATTAGGTTTAGATTAACTATTGTCAAAATAATTAGAACTAATCATTTAGATAGTTGATCCTTACTACTTATAAATCTTTTAATATTTTTATGTTTAGCCAATATAAAATACTCTAACACTTTCTTATGGCTACTGGATCTCACAGTCAGAAATGTATTATTCTCACGTTAACAATAGGACCCATTTTTCAATTAATTAAAAAAATTATACAACAATAACGATAAAATCCAGTAAAAATCTTGATGAGACATGAGATCTGAGAAAGTCCATTAATATACAGCTTTATCCTTAATTAATAGAGTGGTTATTCATAAATGACTCACATGAACGAATGAAAATAAAAAAATTAATTACGTAATATTTAACTGATGAAAAGTTAATCCTATTAAATTTTGTGTACATTTAAAGTTTGTTTTGAACATTTTGAGAATTTTGAAATTTAATTTTGTTATAAACATTTAATTACAAAATATACTTTTGGACTTAACGTGTATCCATATGTTGATAAGACTTCAATAATGGCTTTAACAAGCTCTTCTTAACCTTTAAGATTAGAGGCATCGGTGGGAAAGTGACTAGCCTTAGACTTTCTTTCTTCCTTTTATTACCTTTTTCTATGAGATCGAATCAAATTTCTATTTGTTATAACATCAGTAGGTGAATCATTAAGTAAGCATAGTTTCACAACACTTTATCAGTGTTGTTAGGGGTCCCATCAAAGTATTATTCGATTTCAATTTAGTCTAAAATCAATACGTTAAATTAGGGTCATTGTTAACGTTTTATATATTTTAGGTAAAGTAAAATGATTCTTTACGAGGGTTACTAGTGAATCTTATTTTATCTAATTGTTGTTCACGAAGAATAAGAATAGGTTCTATTGGGGTTGCCAAAATATCGGTTTCAAATTAAACTAATTCTGGATAATTCAGATAAAGGTAAAAATTTTATGACCCTAAATTAGTTTGAAATTAATTTTTTTTACCAAGTTGATTCGAAACTTAACCGGATTAGAAAACACCCAACCTGATTCGGAACCAGTTTGTTCGATTTTGTTAGCGAATATATAAAACTAATTAAGTTGCCCTCATACAATAACTTAAGCTATTGTGGTGAAATGGTCGCTTAACATGGTATCAGAGCCTTTATGACCAAACGGTCTTGAGTTCAAATCCTACTATCCACTTATTTATCAACAAATTAATTCAGCACAAGGTAGAGTGACCCTGTGTAAGTTTCAAGCCCAAAAAGCTTTCACTTGAGGGGGTGTTTTAGTGAATATATAAACTAATTAAGTTGGCCTCATACAACAACTTAAGCTATTGTGGTGAAATAGTCGCTTAACAGTTTTTAACTAATAGCAAAGAGCCATTAAATTGCACTATCTTCTTCTTATCTCTTTTTCTCTGTAAAACTAATCAAAAAATTATAACAAATAAAGCTAAATTATAGTTGTCTAGTTAAAGTTCAAACCAAACAAATAGTAAGTCTATAACCAAATTCAAAAAAACAACCACCAAATTCTAAAGTCTCTAACAAAATTATAACAAGGAGACACAAAGGTACAAACAATATACTAAATCCAAAATCAGTAAACTCAATTGTTCATATTACAAATTCAAACCAAATAAAACATGCAAGAAATAATAAATTCTTCTTCATCAAACTTTTCGTATCCCACTCTTTATGTGCCAAAGATTCCATGATCTGAGGAAAAAAAACAAAAGATGACATGTATATAACAATTAAAACTTAATATAATAAATTGGAATAAAGTAATGATTTTTTGAAACAATAATTTTTTTGCCTTTTTTAAATTCGGATCAGACAATTTTAATCAGTTTTAAATGTTCGATGCTGACCAATATTAAAAATTTGGGTATTTTGTCTGATTAGGTAAACCTGAATTTATATTTGATTTTAATTCGAACAAAAATCGATTAACCCGATTTAAATTCGGTCAAAAAATTATAATCTGTATTTGATTTTTTCTAGATTAGACATTGTCGAGTTATCGGTTCGAACGAAATTTTGCCAAATCTAGTTTCAATTTTATTCTTTATGAAAGTGGATCTTAAATACGTATCCTTTCCATCCTTGGCGAAGATTGAGCTTGGGTTATATTTAGTTTAATTAGAGCCGAGCTTAGACTTAATTTTGGATACAAAGGTATACGCTCCCTATCCAACTTTAATTATCTTGTTTACTGAAATTATGATTTAAAGAAAACTTTATAAATATGAATTTTTAACGAGTTGTTCAAATGTCTTTAGGTTAAATTCAGACTCCAATTTCGGTTTAATGAACCAATTTAAGCTTTTCAGATGAATTCGAACGAATTTAAGCTTTTCAGAAGAATTCATAGCTTGATCTTGGGCCTGCAGATTCTTTTGAGCCATTCTTAGTGTTGTTTTCATATAGTTCTACATTGGATTCGATCCAAAATCAGATTAGATAAAGTAAGAGTAACCCCAACATTTAAACCCATAATTAAAAAGGCTGTTCAACATATCTTGACCCACCTTAGTACAAATACATTAAATTTTCTTTTAAAATTTCTCCAGAGAAGTCAACGTGTCTAGTATATATAAAGCTCTCTGCGTTACGAAAGTTTGAAAAGGGTCTTCAATATATGAAGCGTTTTTTTTTTATTTTTTCACAAAAAGACTGTTTCTATTATTTAAATTTATAAATTTTTGGTCATAAAAGAATAATTTTTACCGGTTACTACAAGACTCTTCTTCTTTCTGTTAAAATTTCTATTTAGCACAAAATTTTATGTTATTATTTTTCAGATGCGTTTTAATAAAAATTTTTTGTTAACAATTACGTTAAAAGATTAAAAAAAGGAGAGAAATTAATGCTAAGCAGATAACTACTTATAAATGAGGTAGGTTAAAAGTGCATTTTAAATCTTAACATTTATAACATAATATATAATATACTCTAAAGTTTTGAAGCGGTCAAATCTAACCTTATCGACCCTTAAATATTCAAAACATACCTTAAGGACGTGATTAGTTGACAGTTTTATAGTAGAATAGGATGGAACATAACACACTTCTATTGTTTGGAAGGAAATTTTATAATAGAATGAAATGGAATAGGATGAAAGCGAAGGGTTTCATATTATGTTCCATTCCAACCTAAACAGTAAAAATAAGAAACTTCTGATTCAGATGGTTTAAAATGTAACGTAAACTAATAAATATATACTACTTAATATACCTTTTATAATTTTTCGTAATTTCAATTATTTCTCCTTATCCTAATAATAACCAACACATTTCTATATATTTATTAATTTTTTCGTAATACCAATTATTTCTCCTTTCTGAAATACCAATCATTTCTATATAAATAAAAATATAAATAAATTATTTTAAATATAAATAACATATAATAAAATTTAATAACATTTAATATATACTAAATAATTAATAATAATATTTTATATAATTAATAATAAATTATATATAATTAATAGTAAAAATAAAAAAAAAATTATTATTTTAAATTGAAAAACATATAAAAAAGTATTTGTCACG
>JAOQMS010000006.1:2137261-2148349 GCA_027563885.1 Erythroxylum longipes | reverse complement strand
ATTAATTAATTACAATATTTTAATTAATGAATAATTATATTTTAATTAATTAATTATTATTAATATTTTAATTAATTAAAATATTTTTATTAATTAACTAAATAATTATAATATTTTAATTAATGAATGAATTATATTTTAATTAATTATATTGTTATTAATTAATTATATTTTAATTAATTATAATGTAATTAATTAATTATTATTTTAATTATATTATATTATAATTAATTAATTTTAAAAAAAGACTCATTACTAAGGAATGAGTTTCATTTCTCTACTAAATGGGGGGTATAGTGGATTCCCCAAAGTGGGATATTAAAGTGTTACTCCTATAATGATAATCAACAACCAACCACTTATTTTTCATTCCTTACCCATTAATTCATTCCCAAACTCATCAACCAAGCACCCCTAAGTTTATATTAAAGAGCTATCAAATTTTGATATTTTACTCTAAGAGTTTGTTTGATTGAATGTTAATTAATGAAATAAAATGTAATGAAATGAAACAGAACAAAACAGTTTATAATATAATAGAATGTAATTATAGTGAAAAGTTGTTTGAGAGAGATGGAAGAGATCATAACATAATGTAATAAAAAGTTGTTTGAAAGATTGATAGAATGAAATGAAATGAAATAGAATGTATAATAAATGACTATTATACCTCTGGTATTAAAATAGTTATTGCAAAAGGTTTAATGATATGATTTTAAAACAGAAATAATGTTCAATTAAAAAGTCACAATTGTCACAACCATGACAAATAACTTTTTTTTATATTTTCTATTTTAAAATAATAAAATTTTTATTATTTTATGATTAATTATATCCAAGTTATTATTAATTATATAAAAATATTATATTATTAATTATTTAATCAATTTTATTATATTATATGTGATTTATATTTAAAAATTATTTATTTACATTTTTATTTATATAGAAATATATTCAAACAATTAAAGAATAATTTTTTATATATTTTTATTTTTTATTAATAAAAATTTATTTATTTTATTTTTATTAATTATATACAATTTTTATTAATAATTTAAAAATATTATTGAGGGTAATAAGCTTATAGACCTTAATAAATGAGTCTGAAAAAGCAAGTTACAGTTAAAAGAAATAATTGTTATTAAAAAAATTATTGAAGATATATTAGATAGTATGTATTTATTAATTTACCTTCCATCCTAAATCCTCCGAATCGGAGGTTTTTTCTTTCGTTGTTTAAGATGGAATAGAACGTAACATAAAACCTTCCGTTTCCATCCCATTTCGTTTAATTCCATTACGAAAGCCTCAACCAAATGATGAAAATGTATTACGCTCCATCTCATTCTATCACTAACCTTTCAACCAAACAAAGCCTTAAAGTAAGCTAAAAATAAAAAATTATTATAATTTTTACTATAATTCATTTTAAATACGACTCTAACAAGATTTATAATTTTTTCATAGCTTAAATTTTACCAAAAAATCATATTTCTAATTAAAGTACTCTATTTAAACACGATTCAAACACGATCATGTACTAGGTCATAGTCTTTATGCATCTATCCTGCATATGGACATGGGCATTAACATGCCCGAGTTTTAGGCCATGCAGTCTTTGGAAACTCTTTTCCCATTTGAACAAATCCATGTTCCGACCATGTTCTTGCTTGTGTCTTCGTCTCTACGTGCCAAAGAAAACACGACCTAGTACAAGACCGTGTTCACTACAAAAGTTCCAAAGATGTTCGTATGTTTTTAGAGACTCTCCAAAATTGCATATCCGTGTACATTAGCCATATAAAACACATGCAATCTCCAATTTGTACTCAAACTAGCAAATTAACAATACCAACAACACCAATAACAACTTTTAAAAAAAACAACAATAACTCAATAAAAGTCTGGTTGATACGCAAAATCTAAAGAGATCCTGTAATACACTAACTTACCCTTATCAATAAAGAAGTTATTTTCAATAGACTAAAGCGGCAGATTAACAGTTATAGATGAAAAGAAAAGTTTGGATGAACTTTCCTGGTCATGAACATCTTGATTGGCCAACAAGGAAAAGGAAACTAAGATTGACAGTGGAATGGCAGATGAACATTTGACAACAACAACTTAACGACTAGGACTAGCAAGTGGCTTTCAAGTAATTAAAAAATGCAGATATGATCCTTCAAACTGACAGCTCAAACACCTTCATACACGAAAGGTAATACAGTAGTTCATGACCTGCAAGATTTAAAAGAAAGAAAAGAAAAATCTGAAAGAGTATCACAAGCTAACGTACTTAAATGAACTTGAACCAAAGAATACAGCAAGGAAAACCTTAATCATTAGAAAACAGAATGGAATGTTCAGTGTGTATGGGGGAATCTTGTACACTTATCTGACATATACATCATTTAGAAACTAAGAATCAGCAGACTTGGAAGACTGGCACCAGAGACCATAAAGCTTCAATCACTCATTGAGCCTTTGCTACTTCTTGCAAAGTTCTTACCAGCATAGGTCTGTTAAATAGTAAAGAGGAAGAGTCATTTCGTTTACTGAGCAAGACAAAAATGCAATGTGCATACGCCGATAGCTACAAAGAGATTTCGGTAACAAAAAAGCTCTCAAAACTGCCCAATATCCTAAGCTGCTCCTGTTTCGCTCCCCGCTACTTTTGGCAAATGAAATGGTCAGGATAGAACTTTTCGAGGATCTCACCTGCTTCCCAAAGCTGAATGGAACATACTCGTACTTGATCATGTGCATGATTTGACGCTTCATTGTTAGGACAAACAGAACAATCCAGTAACATAGTAAAATGGGCCAGAAGACGGGAACATCAAACACAGAGAAAAATGTCATCAGAAATGCCACACAGGAAGCCTTAGTGATGGAGTACCTGAAACCACAGCAAGAAGAACAAGAACAAGAACAAGAACAAGAACAACTCATGTCAATTGAGTCCAGGATCTTACGATCCAATAGATGACAATAACAAATTAGGACAATTTCTATAGCACAGATTGTTCTTCAAAAAGCAATGTCTGTTACAAAAGTTTCTATCATCTAATGAATTGTCTCTTCCATCTAGCATATCCAGCTTTGAACATTTTACCAGATCCCATTGGTAATCTTACAAAAGCACTAACAACAGCTTGAAAAGTTTCAAATTCCATCTGTTCAAACAATAAGGTCATGAAACATGAGAGTGGCAGGAAGGATTCTTATGTTTACCAGAATTTGAACTCGGGAAGACGACGAATGAAGGGTCTGAACTCCTCCGATCCTTTAGTTGGCAGAGACGCCCCATCCATAACTTCAAGCTCTGGATCAACCTTTGGTGACAGAAACCCAATCAACAGATTCAATATATAAATTCCAAGACCATAGGACACAATGTAAAACCCTTCTGCATAGTAAACCCGCAGCACGTAAATAGTTGCAGCTGCAACAGTTCCTAGCCACCTATGAATAATAAGTGGAGTAGATCGATCAAGATAGTATTGAAATGCCCTCAAGAATTCGCTTCTCCATTTTGCCAGCGGTGCCACTGTGGAGTTAACATCGCCCCCAACTGCTTCCATTAACGATCAAAATTCTGCCTGCACTGTACCAAAAACAAAGGAATCAAACTCGTGCCAAAGAGTTTCAGAAAGAAAAGATTGAATTTTTACACTGCCCATCTCATTATTTTCTTATCCCACCAATAAAGATGACATCTCGGGAACATTGCAATAACAAGTTTTGAGAATCTAACATGTCATCTTTTTCCCTAATTTTTCCAAGAAACCAAACATCTACCAGATCGTTTGCTTACTCTTGCATCGATAACCAAAGAGGGAAATGATGGATCACGATGAAAACGAATCGGAACAAGAGCTGAGCGATTAAATGTTAGAACAAGAACATTAATTACTTAACTTCGATATTCTAAATTATGAGAGTTAATAAAGATTACAAAACTAAATTGGTTGAATTATAAAAACTTTAAACAGTTTTTTTCAATTTTTAATTTTTTGTTTGGTTTATTTGAATAATTTTTATTGTTTAAAATTAATCAATTTATTAATTGATTAATCAATTTTATAAATTAATAATTCTTATAAAATAAAATAAATCAATTAACTTTTATTTAACAATATCTTTTTTCAATTAAATATGTTGAATCTTTTAAATTTTAAATTTATTATTTTATCATTTTAACTTCTGGTCTAATTTTTAAAACATTGATATTTAAGCATTTTGTTATTTACACATTTCTATGAGTCTAACTTAAAAGGGTTTTAGAAAAATAATAATTTATAAATTATATATTTTGAATAAATTATTAATAATAAGATTAATGGTAGTTCCAAACTTCACTTTCTTTCTTAAAAAGATATTTCTTTATTAAAAGAATTTTTATTGTATTGTTTATAAATTTTATCATTTAAAACTAATATGTTAAAAACAAAAAATTAAAAAATGATATCAACCTTATACGAATTAAAGTTTGACTTTTAATTAGCGGATTAGATGAAATGGGTAAGAATGAGTTTATAAAGAACTAAAGAAACATTGATTAGTGAAAAGCGAAAAAGAGCATGAAAAAGAATGCATCGCCGCTTGCGGAGGATAGTATACGATCCACCAAGAAAGTTTGGATACGTGAGGGAGTAGAGAGTATGACGCAAGAAGTGACGATGAAAACCGTAATGAATGACTATAATACAATCAGATGGGGGGGAGGGGGAGGGAATGTGATAAATTCCTCGTACAAGAATAAGTTAGTCACTAATGGGAAAGGAGACTCTCCAGAGAAGCTTAAGATCACTGAGGATGATTATACGATTGGAAAAGAAGGCTTCACACCCACAATTACTTTCTCTGATCATATACGCCAGCTTTTTGTCAAAGGGATGGAGAAAACTCTTGTTTTGAAGTTGCTGGGAAAGAATATAAGATATGGAGACCTCCTAGGGAAGCTTCCAAACCTGTGGCAATTAAAGGGTTCCTTTGAACTTGAGGATGTGGAAGGCGAGTTCTACTTGGCTACCTTTACAGCAATGGATGATTACACAAAGGTGTTAACAGGAGGACCATGGATGATATTTGAGCCTTATCTTACGGTGCAACCTTGGTCTCTTGAGTTTGATCCGGCTACAACGATAGTCTCTAAGATAATGGGGTGGATCAAAGTTCTTGGGCTTTCCTTCCGATATTATCATAAGGGTGCTTTAAGGGCTATTGGCGAGCTGTTGAGATAAGTTGTCAAAATAGATTACACAACGGAGGCGAGAGGAAGGGGAAAATACGCACAGATTGCTGTACTTATTGATTTGGCGCAACCACTTATCCCTGAGATTAAGGTGGACGGAAAATTGTATCGGGTCGAGTATGAAGGGCTTCCAATGATATGCTTTGGATGTGGAAGATATGGCCGTACTAAAGACCAATGCAAAACTCATCTTAAGAACCAAAAAGTAACAAAACAGACCACAGTAGCTAACTCTTCCCTAAGATTGGAGATGGAGAGCACCTCGTCAATGGCGTTTCAACTGTTGGTCGGAGGACAACAAACTCCAGCACCATCGAAACCCATTTACGGCTCACGGATGTGATAAATTCCTCGTACAAAAATAAGTTAGTCACTAATGGGCAAGGAGACTCTCCAGAGGAGCTTAAGATCACTGAGGATGATTATACGATTGGAAAAGAAGGCTTCACACCCACAATTACTTTCTCTGATCATATACGCCAGCTTTTTGTCAAAGGGATGGAGAAAACTCTTGTTTTGAAGTTGCTGGGAAAGAATATAAGATATGGAGACCTCCTAGGGAAGCTTCCAAACCTGTGGCAATTAAAGGGTTCCTTTGAACTTGAGGATGTGGAAGGCGAGTTCTACTTGGCTACCTTTACAGCAATGGATGATTACACAAAGGTGTTAACAGGAGGACCATGGATGATATTTGAGCCTTATCTTACGGTGCAACCTTGGTCTCTTGAGTTTGATCCGGCTACAACGATAGTCTCTAAGATAATGGGGTGGATCAAAGTTCTTGGGCTTTCCTTCCGATATTATCATAAGGGTGCTTTAAGGGCTATTGGCGAGCTGTTGAGATAAGTTGTCAAAATAGATTACACAACGGAGGCGAGAGGAAGGGGAAAATACGCACAGATTGCTGTACTTATTGATTTGGCGCAACCACTTATCCCTGAGATTAAGGTGGACGGAAAATTGTATCGGGTCGAGTATGAAGGGCTTCCAATGATATGCTTTGGATGTGGAAGATATGGCCGTACTAAAGACCAATGCAAAACTCATCTTAAGAACCAAAAAGTAACAAAACAGACCACAGTAGCTAACTCTTCCCTAAGATTGGAGATGGAGAGCACCTCGTCAATGGCGTTTCAACTGTTGGTCGGAGGACAACAAACTCCAGCACCATCGAAACCCATTTACGGCTCATGGATGATGGCTTAATGTCCCAAAAAAGGAAATAAACAATCAAAATGAAAAAAGCATAATTCAGGTGATACGCACCGGTACAGAGGATCTCGCTATAATGTGCTTTATGACTATGTTGATCAGAAGGAGCATATGACGACAAATTTTGTGGCAAAGAACGTGGTTCAAAAATATGTGGTTAAGGAACTTGCACGTGCAGAGGAGAGTGCAGGCATGAGAGGGGGAAAAGATGGCTCACATGGTGCAATTGCCACTAAAACTAGTATGGGCCCACAATATTGGGAGAAAGTTGTAATTAATAATGGAAAGCAAAAAGTGCAAAAGGACAATAGTGTCAACATCCAGAAAGTCAATACGGGCTCTGGATTTAATAATGATGTTTTAAGCCCAAAAAAGATGATATCTGTGATGTATTGTGGTGAGAGTAGTAGGGACGACCCTCATAATCAAGGCATAGTAAAACAAGCCCGGGGGAGAATTTAGACTTGGAAAGAACACTTGAATTAGTGACTTCTTTTTTAACTCCGCAGCCTTCAAAACATTTGAAGCGTAGACGTCTTTAGATCAAAAGAAACACAATGTTGTGGAAGTAAGAAGGGATAAGACAGCTCTAGAGGACATGAGCAATGTTGGGAGGAAATGAATAATGATTGTTTCAGTACCAGTGGGCACTTTAGAGATTAGGGTGCCGGAAAAAGAAATAAAAGTGCCTAAAGGACTAAATAAAAGACACACATCTTATGGAGTGAGGTTGTAGTCATCCATAACGAAAAACTTACGAGTCTATAAAAAATCTTCAAATAAGGCTCTCTTAAAAGATGCAATGGAGGCTTTTAGAGACACTCCTTTTAACCTGGTTAACAAGGATGGGTGCTCGAATACTTAAGACAATGAGTCCGACCAAGATAGTGACAATGAAGATCTTAAGGGATCTAGTATACGGATTTGATTGTTTCTCCCCTTTTCTTTGGTTTTATAAATTTAAGTATTCTTGTTTGGATTTGCTAGGAGGCAGCTAATGAAAACTTTATGCAAACTCTTTTGCATTTTGCTACTGAACATAGATATGCTATTATGATTTTGGTTGAGCCTCGTATCTTAGGGAAGAAAGCTTATAGGTTTATCCGTTAAACTGGATATGAGTTTTCTCATAGGATTGAAGCCAGAGGGTTTCAATCTCAGGAAGCATCTGGTTACTATGAAATAATAAAGTTGATGTGCAGGTTATTTACAATCATCAACAATTTATTCATACCAAAATTACAACTATGGATGAGAATAGATCCTTTCTTTTGACGGCCATTTATGGAAGTCCTAACCATATGTTGAGAAAGGAACTTTGGAGGGATCTTTGTCAAGTGGCTAAAGTTGTAAATGAGCCTTGGGTATATGTTGGGGATTTTAATGCAATACTGAGCAATGAGGAGAGAGTTGGTGGGGCTCATGACAGAGCTAAAGGGTGCAAACTTTTTGAAAAGTTTATGCTTAATACTGGGTTGATGGATCTAGGCTATAGTAGACCTAAGTTTATGTGGAGACGTGGTACTCTTATGCAACGGCTTGACAGGGCTATTAGGAACATCTCTTGGGTATCAAAATTCAATAATACTATAGTGAAGCATCTTCTTAAATTGTGTTCAGACCATCAACCCTTAGTCATTCAAGTCCACCGAGCAGATAATAATCTACAACGCTGCGTGGGAGACTTCGGATTCTTTTAATAGTGTTGTCAATAGTAGCTGGGTTGAGGGTAACTCCGTGGTAGAGAAAATCCGTAATTTCACTAATAAAGCTACGATCTGGAACTGTGAGGTGTTTGGAGCATTACGAGAAGGAAACGACAAGTTCTAGCTCTGCTTGGTGGCATTCAAAGATAGCTCAAATATCTGACTCTTCGAATTATTTGGCTCGTTTTGAAATTGAACTAAAAAAAGAATTTGAAGTTATTTGTGAACAAGAAAATATTCCCTGGGCTCAACGTGCTAGATGTGATTGGATAAATTTTGGAGACCGAAATACAAAGTAGTGTCATATAAAGGTCATGAGAAGAAGCAGAAAGAAGAGAGTTGTATCCTTGAGAGGTGATGATGGAGAGTGGTGTTCTCACGACAAGACGCTTAAAGAATGGGCATATGTTTTTTTCATAAACCTTTATTCTAAGGATGACGTGGTGGTTGATCCATATGAGTGTAGGGGAGCTTTTCCCCACCTAAATGCTGATAGTAGACGATGGCTTGAAGCTTGAGTTACGAATAATGAAGTCCATCATGCTCTCTTTGCAATGAAACCCCTCAAAGCTTCAAGAATTGATGGCATCCATGCTGCTTTCTTTCAGTCCCATTAGGAGACTGTCGGTCCTTATGTGTGTAACATGATCAATAAGGTTTTTAAGGAGGGGATCTTAGAGCCAGAGCTGAATGAAACATTAATAACTCTTCCCAAAGTGGACAATCCTAAAAGGCTTACAGAGTTCAGACCAATTAGCCTTTGTACAGTCCTTTACAAGATTGTTACAAAAGTACTTGCCAATAGAGTTAAAAAACTCCTACCTGACATGATTCTTCCAAATCAAGCAAGTTTCATTGAGGGTCGGAATATATCGGATAATATCATCATAGCCCAAGAAGTCATACACTCAATGAGGAATAAAAGGGGTGCGACGGGTTGGATGGCAATAAAGGTTGATCTTGAAAAAGCATATGATAAATTACGATAGGATTTTATTAAAGATTCCCTTTATGATGCTGGCTTCCCAGAGAAATTTGTTAAAGCTATCATGTTGTGTATAACTACTTGTAAAATGCGAGTGGTTTGGAATGGGCAAAAAACGGAGGAATTTTTACCAACTAGAGGTATACGTCAAGGAGATCTCCTTTCTCCCTATATCTTCGTGCTGTGCATAGAGCGCAAGTCTCAAGCAATTACCAAAGCAGTCGGAGATAAGAGGTGGAAACTAATTAAACTTATAAGAAATGGGCCTCCCTATCCTAACTATTTTTCGCAGATGACCTGGTTCTTTTTGGAACTACGGAGATTTCTTAAGTTCAACTCATAAAGAAAATTTTGAGTGATTTTTGTATCAGCTCTGGACACAAGGTTAGTAGTAATAAAACCCATATCCTTTTCTCCAAAAATACCCAGGTTTCATGTACGGAATGGATCAACAATGAGTTGGGTTTTATTCGGACTGATGACTTGGGTAAATACTTAGGGGTTTCGATCCTTCATAAATGAGTTAACCCTTGATACTTATGCTTATATTGAGGAGAAAGTTAAACAAAGACTTTCAGGTTGAGCTACCAAGACCTTGTCTCTTGCAAGACAAATTACTTTAGCTACCTCGGTCTTGCAAGGCCTTCTGTTCTATGCCATGCAAACTACAAAACTACCAAATGGCCTCTATAATTGTATTGAAAAATTGATCAAAGCCTTTGTTTGGGGTAATACCGAGGAGTCGCGAAAGGTGAATCTGGTAAGATGGGAGGATATGTGCCAACCGCGTTGTAATGGGGGTTGTGGCATTAAGAAGCTTGAGCCTCAAAATAATGCTTGCCTAATAAAAATTGGGCTTACTCTTGCCACGTAGCCGGATCTCCTTTGGGTTAGCGTTCTGAGATGCAAGTACGAATAGGAGGATCTTAAAGGCCTGTCTCACAATAACCAAAACGGATCCCTTCTTTGGCGTAATATTAAGAGAATATGACTTGATATAGAGCTGGGCATGCGATGGGAGATTGGTGATGGCAGTAAAGTTCGGTTATGGGCTGACAATTGGCTTGCCAATGTGGAGCCTCTTAAACTTCTCGCTAGCTGGGATATCACAGAGGAAGGGCTTGCTGTTCCAGTTTATAACTTTATTGGTCTTGACAGCAATTGGGAATGGAGTCTCTTTAACCGAGATTTTCCAAACCAAATCCTTTCTATTATTACAGGAACTAAGCCACCAAGCTAGGAGGATGGATATGCTAGCTATATCTGGGATAGGACGAGCAATGGATACATTTCTGTCAAATTAGCCTATGATTTGATAATAGACGACATCTAGGATTTACAAGACAATAAGTAGGATGTAATTTGGAAACATGAGGGGGCTCATCGAGTTCCTGTGTTCCTTTGGTTAGCGTTACGGGGAGCTCTCCTCACTAATAAAGAATGTGTTAAACGACTGACACCAGCAAAAATAAATTCCTACTCTAGAACACTTAAGCGAGTAAAGTGGTGAATATGGTTGAACCATAGAGACCAATGTAACAATTGTTTATGTGTGTGAAATCAAATAAAATAAATAATAATAATAAATAAATAAAAATAAAAAGAATTGATTTGGGGATGATTAATTTTAGAACACGAAATCACGCAGAAAAAATTAAAAATAAATATTGAAAACAATATAAAGAAAAGCCTAGCCAAGGTACTCCTCCGTTCGATACTGTAATTCGATCATAAACTCAAAAATATAAATTCCGTTCATTCTTATGGACAAAGTTATAGCAGATAGTGAACAGCACATATCAAATAATCCATTCGTAATTATTTGATAACCCCGAGTAAAGCTCCGTAGATTATTACCCTAACCAATTAGACTATTCCCGAGTAAAGCTCCGCAGAATATAATCTATAGTAGCAGTAGGCTCTAA
>JAOQMS010000006.1:2096505-2123728 GCA_027563885.1 Erythroxylum longipes | reverse complement strand
ACCAATGGCCTTAATTTCATACTAATCCACAAATATCCAATCTCATTACTAAAGACAATAGCAGATTCAACACAAACTGATAAAAGAAAAGAATAACTCAGTGACTTGATTTGAAACTTATTACATATCTCATAAACTAGTATGCAAGTGATCAATGATATCAACGTGTAATTAAAACTCTGTGACTTGATTTGAAACTTATTACATATCTCATAAACTAGTATACAAGTGATCAATGATATCAACGTGTAATTAAAACTCAAACTAATTTTTGGTAAATAAAACAAACTAATTTGTAGTAAACATGCCAAAAGATTCTGCTCTGGCTGTCAAACTTAAAATTCACAGAATTGGGCACTAAAATGAACAAGCTTTCGTAGTTGAGTTTGAAAGTTGCTTAAAATGACAAATAACAACCATTTGCTCGTTCAATAATTTTATCTCCTTGACATTCCATAAAGAGTAGGTAATTATAAAAATGCTTCAGAGAGGTGCAGGATTGGGTCAGTTGAGTATTAGAAGATTATTTCTCTCCTTTCAAAAGATTCAACATGCTGATATTTTCCACTGACCATACCATAGCAAATAAGGACAGCTGCTTATGTGTCCAATGATGGCAAGTGAGCATAGACTGTACACAACAAGAAAATCACCTAAGCTAAATGAACATGAAAACCAAAAGTATACAAGCTACAATACGAGTTAAATGTGTTTTCGAGAGAAAGACTATGGATGAAAATGTGAATGGAACCATATATATGGTTGACAGTTTTTGGCAGCCATCGTAATCGCACAGACAACAGGGAGGAAGATAAACAATAATACGGTAAAAAAAACAATATTTTCAGTTGGGAAACTGGCTTCTTACACGTGAAAGTTTTCAAATTTCCCTAACACAGAGTAAGAGCTGGAGTGACATAAAGAATTTTGAGTCATGCATAGAAGCTCCACTTGAAACCTACTCATATATTACCAGCATTACAGAGTGATCGTGGAGACAGAAATCAAATTATCAATTTTTCATTTCAACTTAGCGTTTATATCATACTAGTACCTACACAACCACTGAAGATCAGACAACACAATCAACATTGTAGCCGAAAGAGTAATGCGTAAGCAAGTGTTATATCAGACGAATTAGTTACTTGAGCAATTCAAGTTAAAGCAAAGGTCAATGTTTTTGGATTATGACTCTATAGTATAGTCAAAAATACTCGGCGTCGCTTAACGAGAATTCAACATAAAGTACTAAATTCAATCCCTAAGCCTAACTCCTCAGCAGCACAAAAATTAGGGTCTACAAATAAAACCTGAGCCTTATCAGCGAGTTGAACCACAAGGCGACCAACAGGGAGCGGAGACTCGTAGGTATAACTGTAATTAATGCATTCAGATCGCATATAACGCGACAAAACACGACCGTCAGCGGTGAGACCGGCGATGGCGACGCCTATGTGGTCGTCGACCTTGAAGATCTTACGCTGGTGAGAGGAGAGCTCGGAGTTAGCTTTGTTAACGCACGCGAGAACCACGTGAGTTTTAGATCGGAGGCCGATGGCTGCAGAGCCCTGCTTGACGGCCTCCATGGCGTATTCCACCTGAAAGAGCCTGCCGGCGGGGCTCCAAGTGGTCACGTCAGTGTCGTACTGGTTTCTGAACATTGTTCTTTAGCAATCTCTCTTTCTCTCAGGAGACGTCACCGTTTTGTGGTTCTTCACTAGAGGAACTGAACCGAACTATATCTAATTATCTATATGACTTTTAAGCGTCTGAACTCAAACAGCTTTGGACCTCGGTGACTTGTTGCAGAGGTTAGAGGAAAGGCAAAAAGCAGTAATAGGAGAAACGGGTTGTGGGTGGCTGGGTAGATCCGGATCCGATAAGTGTTTATTGGATCCGTTTTAGAAACTAGGCTTTGAATGGTTATGGTTTGATGTTGAAAAATGGGCTTTGAAAGAAGACATTTTTGTCAGTTGTACAATGAACAGAAGAACTAAGGACCGGTAATGGGTTGGGCTTCCTCGAACCTTAAACTTGATAGGATCAATTAAATTTATTATTTTTAATTTTTAAAATTTTAAAATAACTTTATTTTTCATGATGTCGTTTTATGTGAAAATTTTAGGCTTTTAGCCAAATAGCTCAAAGCTAACTCAAAATTTGAAATTAAAAAAAAAAAATTGTTGTTCAACCCGATGCTTGTTCAATTTGGGTTGGGCTCGGTCGGGTTGGGCATTTTTGGGTCATCCCATTGAGGCTAATTCAAATTTGTTTTTTAAATAGTAAATTCAAAAGCATCGAATATTTAAAAATTTTTAATTTAATGTTAAATTTTTAAAAAAAATTTACTCAATGACTAACTTTTCAAAACTCTTATAATTTATATCAAAATATTATTTTTACTAACGTAAATGAACATTCACTTAACATTTAGTAGATATGTTATAAAAACACATCCTTTTGACCTAATTTGTATAAATTTTAAAAGGTTAATCACTAAATTTAAAATTTTAAGAATCTTGATACTCAATTAAAACATTTTAAAAAGTTAAATGTTGCTTAATTTTTTTATTTTTTGTTTTATTTCAAGTCAAATTTAACTTGAATAAGACATCTCAAGTTTAAACCTATTCAAACTTTAATCTTATTGAAATTAATTTGAGCTCGTTTAATTTTATGCTTAAAAGTTAGTTCGAGTTTAAAATTTTTTACTTGATTTATTAACTTAAAATTTAGTTCTAAATAATTTGCAATCTTTTAGAAGACTAAAATTTAACTAATTATACATCATAAATGATTTAAAATGAAATAAATACACAAGATTTCTTAATTAAATAAAAATAAAAATAAAAATAAATTATTATTTTCAAAAACTAATCCGAATTCAAATGTTTTACTTGATTTATTATTTGGATCAAAATAGAGAGATAACATTGAAGCAATTAGCAAAAGATGCTTCTTTGTGATCAGAAGGTTGCAAGTTCGAATCACAAAAACAGTTTCTTTGTAGAAATACAAGGATAAAGATCCGTACATTAATGACTTTACTCAGACTTCGCAAAATAGGAAGTCTTATAAACTGGATATGTTGCCTTTGACTTTTTTTTATAATTATTGTGAATAAATTTATTAAGAATATTCAATATTTTTACTCTTTAATCTTATAAAGAACAAAATAAGACAAAATAGGATCTACTCTTGACTCTCGTAAAGAATAAATGAGGCAAAATAAAGCTCACTTATTAAAAAATTAGTTAAAAATTATATAAATAGTTTAGTAACTCGTGACTTTTAAAGCAGATTGATGCACAAAAGTAGTCTGACTTGAACACTTTTGTTTGGTTTAAAGACAAGCCTTTAAGCATGAGTTGACTCGGTACTCACTGACTTTAAAGCAATGAAAACTAAAACTAAAAAGGCAAAGGAAAAGATAATTAAAAAAAAAGTAGATCAATTGGAGTGCGTTTATGATAAGATATAGTCTTGACTAATTATTTAATATTAACTCTTTTTATTTTATTTTATTTTTCTTACATGTTAAAATTAATGTTTGTTTTATTTTAGGAGATGAAAACGTAGAGATTGCATCAAATTGGGACTCTATTGATGATAGTGACAAATTTTGAATAAAATGAAGAGATTGATGAAGTGGATAAGGTTGATCACTTAAAGAGTTGGAGACTATAAGACTTTGCCTTATCCTTATCACGAATGAGTGATTTTGAATTCATTTTAGATAGACATCTTTACAAGTTAAAGTTAGACTATGATTAGATTAGAAAATCTTATAAAATGATGTTTCTCACGATAGAAAAAAGAGTTGTCAATTCTTATGTTTTTCACAATTCTTAGTTTTTCTTCTGTTTTTGTTATTGGAGCAAAAGTCATGTGTGGCTAAACTCATCGTTCTGATTCAAGGGGATTCAATACTCTAATTGTAACCTTGTGAGGTTTTGTATTTCAAACTTTTATTCATGTTTTAATTCAAGCATTTATTGTTTTGAGTTCCATATTTTATAAATGATTGAGATTCGATTAATTTGACAATAATTTAATATTGATTATTTTATCGCTATCTAGGAATTCAATGATCCGTAATTGTCATGAAGGAATAGAACAAGTAGCAAATAGGTTATTTATAAATTTTCATATTTAACTTATGATAAATAAGAAGATTAAATTGAATAATTACAGCTATCTCAGTTATTTAATTTATGGTTTAGTTATTCCACGAAGTTTATTGCTATTATTTACCTTATATAGAATGCTATCACACGTTGTCAATGGATGATAAGTTTTAGTTTGGATGTTAGGTTTGAACCAATTAATTTAGAAAAATTTAAGACTTATTACGGCTATCCTAATATTTTTCGGACTAACTGTTTGAATCGTGAAAATATTCTTTTTAAACCAATTATTAAAGCTACGATTAGATGATATCTTTCTTTTGAATCGAAGTTTGATAATCTTGACTTTTTCGTATTTAAATTCAGTTAATTTAATTTGTTTTCACCTTATTTTTAGTCAATCAGTTTCTTAATCAAAAAACCCCATTTAATTTTATTGCTTGAAATTAAGAAACTAATGTTCAGTTCTCTAAGGATTCGACCTAATTCCATAACTACTACAAAAGTTTAGATAATCGATATTATTTTGGGGGCTTCGATAACTTGACCAGTTTACTTTTGGATTCTCAAAGTCATAATTGTTGAAGATGCTCCTAAGTTTTATCCCAAAGAGTATTAAACTCATCATGCAGCTATGCAACAAGTTGATCGTCAGTTGAGATTGTGAGCTTGTTGAAGACCATGAAAAGTGGAAGAATATAAAACTTTAGCATTAGATCAGTAGAAGCGATATATCAAATGTTAAGAACTTTACAGGCAACTAAATTGCAATATAAAATTTTAACGTATTAAGATCCAGATAAAAGAAAAATTCTTATAATTACTATAAGTCTTTTAGCACTTTCTTCTTATAGTTACCTTAAAATTTTAAATATTTAGTACTTACTTCTTAAATATTTTACTTATTTCATATTTTATTTATTTTTATTGTTATTTTTAATTTTTCATATGGGTCATTTAGAAATATCTTTTCAATTAGTTGAAATTAAGCCTATGTATTATTATTAGATTTCTCCAGACTCAACGTATTAGCAAAATTTATTGGATTGTCGCTTAGTATGGGTATGAAATACTAGATATGAAGCATGAAAGCAAGCTTCAAGATTAATACCCTATAGTATAAACATAAAATGGAACAATTTGAATTCATCTAGAACAAAAGATATCTATCATAGTTCAAGAAAAACTAGAACAGTGCTCCTATATTTAGTTCCTATGACAGTATCAGAATTGAATGACAGATTGGATTATTTGAGATATGCTATCAAAAACTATTTGAAAATAAACCTTTTTAATATGTGAATTTGGTAATGGCAATTGGTTGACCTGTGAGCTAGCTCTGCCAATTTTTTAAATAATTTTTAAAAATTAAAGTGAAAAATAACGTCTTTTTTTAATTGGATCTAGGTATGAACTACCCAAGTCTAGGTCTACTTCAGGTCTAGCTCTTCTAAGTTGTTTTGCTTAAAATAGCTGAGTCTTGTGTAATTCTGAGCCTGGACTTGACTCATGAGTTGGCCTATTGAAAACACCTAAATCTCAGTCTATGAGTCAGCCTATTGTCATTTCTAGGTGAATCAAATGAAAGCATTAAGAATTTGTTTGGTCTAGTTTAATGTAATCCTAATTTATCAAAATTGTATTAATAGTTTTAGGGAGAGATCCAGATAAATATAAGTGAAGTTTCGACCCCAATTATTACATTAAACTTGTTATTTCAAATTAAAAATCATATTGTCCTCTCAAAATTATGAAAAACACAACTTAAAGTATAACTAAAATGATATTACTTTATTTAATAATTGCCATTTATAAGATAGACCATGTGTCTCCCAAATATAATAAAGTCAACATAGTTAACATACTAAGTGTACAAGCTCCCTACTTTGCGGAAGTTTGAAAAGGGTCATAATATACGCAACCTTTCCTTTGTATTTTTACAAAAAGACTGTTTCTATGACTTGAATCTATGACCTTATCGTAATAAAGGAGCAACTGCCCTTTAATAATCAATACCAGTTCGAATGATATCAACTAATTAATTATGATTCACTTAAAAATACTAGTAAAGTGTGACACATTAAATTTTTTATTATTAATTAATATAAAATATTGATTTAATTATGAATTATTAATTTGTTATATAATTTATTTAAATGAATTATTATATATTTTTATAATAATTTATGGTCACAAAATGTTAGGGACCTAAAAATCCAAAAGTTTGGTGGCCTTATTTATTAAACAACATGCATGAAGGCAAGTCCAAATTACGTGAGTGGGTCGTAATGATATGATTAAAATTGGTACGTTCCTTAAACTATGGAACATGTTTCCACTTTAATCATTGTAAGATGAAATATCTATAACAAGGTAATAAAGAGATCCTCATAATTAGTTACTTTGGTTGGTTACAATCATTACTAATAAAAAAAAATGTTGAAATCTAATATTAGTAGCTTCACTCCCATGCCCTCAAGATTAGTAGAGGAGATAAATTGGGAGTTTTGCCTCAACTGATCAGGGATTTGAACATACCCACTAATTTGACCATACAAAGAACCCAAATCTTAATCATTACTAATAAGACATCATAAGAACCGGTGAAGGAGGTCTTTAATAACATCATAGTCATCAAATTGTGCTTAAAATATGAATAATAATTTGTAAAATATAAATTTTCAATAAATTATTAAATAATAAATTTAGTGTAAAATTTAAGGGGTTTTTTTTGAAAATTTGAATCCTTGCTAAATTTAATATTTCAATAATATATATATATATAGCAACACTGGAACCAAAATATTTAATAGATGAGTATAAATATAATTTATTTTTAAAACTTAAATTTAAACTTAATTATATTTGAATTTAAACTTGAACAAATATGATTTAATTTGTTAATTTAAGATTAGTTCGATAAATAACAATTGACATCAACTGACTGGTTCATTTTGTTTAACAAAATGATATTGTTTTGTTTAATGAATAAAGAGTGTAATAATTAAAATGATATTGTTTGAACTTAAAATTGAACTTGGTCAAACTCGGACCGACAAAATCGAGTTAGACCCATTTTAATTTTTAATCTAAATATTAATTGATAAATTGTAATTATTTGAATAAAAAAATATCAAATCCAAACTCTATCATAATAGAGTTTGAACTTGATCTTATATAGTCCTAAATTGATTTGTATTGGCCAATATTTTAAAAATTAGACCACAAGTTAAACTGATTAGACAAGAAGTAGACCATCATAAAATAAGTTAAAAGATGGATTAAAAGAATTTAAAATATGACTGAAAGAGATTGTTGTTATTAATTGGAAAATTTGAAATTTAATTAAAAATAGTTAAATAAAAATTAATTAATTTTAATTTATAAAAACTTATTAATTTATAAAAACGGATTAATTAATTAATAAATTGATCAATTTTCAATAATAAAAGTTATTAAAATAAATTGAAAAAAAATTAAAAAATTCAAATTTTTATAATTGAACCGACCAAATTGGTTGAAAATTTTAATTATTATTCGTCAATATATATTTTTTTAGGTCAACGAAAATATCAATGTCTATAATTTGAAAATTCTTTGGTACTTTTCCTTGTTAGACCAATGTAATTAAATTATGATTAAAGTTCTACATGTTCAAAGTCAGGAACAAGCCGTGCATTTTACATCACGCTTTCAATTCCAAATCAAAAGCGGCCAACAATACTTCCTTCTCCATACTACCCCATTAAAATCACCTAATTTCCCAAAATACGCCTATCTTATTGATATGTTGGCAGGATTGTTTGACACGTGGATAACCTCATGTGTAACTGACAGCAGAGAAGCTGAACTCCTATTATTTCCTGTATTAGTCACAACGGGAACGAAAAAGGAAAATGAAGGAAGAAAAAACTAACGGTTTAAAAACCGGATCGAATATCGAATTAATTGAAGGAAAAGTTTAAGATTTAAAGATTTAATTAGTATTGAACTACTATAAAACTAATATATATTAAATAAAAAGTAAAACTTATAAGAATACGTAAAAATAAAATATTTTATTAAAAAAACACACGAAATGTTTATTATTATGTAATGAACTAATAATAAATAAATATAAGTATAATATAAAACTTAAAATAACAATAAAAATTAAAATTGTATTTCTGAATGAGATTATGTCTCATTATCGTCAAAAATTCCAAATTCTCCAACACTACTTAAAGATTCGTAAACTATGCTTTCATTCAAAGTATTCACATCAACTTCTTTTACTGCATTAAAATAAATTACAAATCAGTAATATATGAAATTATTCTCAATTGTAAACTTGTAATACAATATACTTTTAACTTAAATATGATCAAAATAAGATATAAACTGACCATCAGTGGATGTTCTTAATTCATTCATTGTGATAAATGCATTTTCTTCATAAATTTTCTTTCTAAGTTCATTATAATCAAGATCAGACGATGTTTCTTTTTTTTCGATTCAAAAATTAGTATGTCAAATATAATCAATATCAATTGTATCATATGTTCTCTTCTTACTACGCTCTCTGAATACATAATAGAGAAATTATAAAGTCAATAATAAAAATAAAATTAATGAAATAAAAACAAAACTATCAAATATTTGTTCTTTATTCTTAGATTATAAGTAACGTAAACAAGGTCATTAAGTCTTTGATGATCCAAACGATTTCGTTTCTTTCCATTAATATGTTTAAAAACGCTCCAATTACGTTCACAACCTGATGTAGAAGTTGTTTAGCTGAGTAACCTAACAATGAGTTTTCTCAATGATGGAGCACTTTCACCAAATAATCTCCACCACTCTTCTATATTTTAAATTAATAGTTATGATAAATAAAATATATATTATTAATAAGTAAATAATGAATTAGAAGTTTAAAACTTACCTAACTGCAATTTTTTTTATCATAAGTTCTCTTTTTGTTGATAATTTAGCAAAACTCTCTAAACCTTCACGATACAATTTAATTTCATTTATCGTTTGTGATTGCTCTTCAATAGTGAAAATACCTTTGCATTCAATTACATCAAACAAACCGTCCATAATATTAATTATACATGCGTCTCCACTATATAAGCAATAAGCTTTGAGAAAATAAGCTGCTAAATAGATCCTTTGAGTAAGATGCTTATCCCATCGTCGATCAATAATATTTATATAAGGCTCGTACAATTTATCCTTCCTTTTAAAAAAGATTTATAATTGTTTTGTGAATTTTATATGTACCATCATATATATACCCCAAAGATGGCTTCTCATTTGAGTCAACAATCCTCAACAACCTTATAAGTAGAGTCATAATCTTCACAATGATCAAGCAAGCATCCCAAAATTTTTATCTAGAATAATAGCACAAACTTTTTTTTTCCTTTTTCACTCTTTGGTAATTTATGACTTGAAAAGTGTATACTTGTCACTAAATTTTGAAGTTGTTGCTTATATTCATAAACACTTTTCAAAGGAATATATGTAGTTACAAACTTTGTAACAGCGGAATGCATGATCTCAACCAAATCTTCTTGCTTTCTTAACCAAGACAAAAAAGTTATATGATTATATAAAAAAATTGTGATCTTAGATGTGCGTGAAGCAAGACTAGAAATATGGTCCATATTATCAATATTTTTTGAAATAAGATTTATACAATAATCAGCACATGAAGACTAATAAATATGCCCATATTTTGATTGTAATAAGTACCAAGCTGATATATAATTAGCTGCATTATCTGTAAAAAAAATTGCACAACAATTTGTGGTCTAACCCACTCAACAATTTCAAAAAATAATCCAGATAAAGGTTTAGCACTTTTTACTAGATCAGAAGCATCAACAGACTTGATAAAAGTTGTTCCAATATTACAATAAACTAAAAAATTAATCAAGGTTCTTTATCTTTGATCAGTCCACTCATCTGCCATAATAGTGCATCTTCTTGATTCCCAACTAGACTTATATGTATCCATAATTAACTAACATTCCTTTTTTAAATCTTGAAGCAAAGGCACACACAGCTCATAATAAAATGGTACCTTAAATCTTGGACCTGTTGTTGTTGTAACATTTATTGCTTCTTGAAAAAATGGTGAATTTAAAGCATTTAAAGGAATACATGGATGATAGAACCATCTAGTCCATGCTTTTTTTACATCGCAAAACAACATTCATGTCAACCAAAACACTTTTTATACCAGGTTGAGAATCAGGAGTAGTTCTTGAAGAAATATAAGAATCTATGATTATGGTAGCTTTCCTTTTTCCTTTATCTAACACTTGTGGTTTCATCATCTTCAAAAGATATATCATGAGCCTCTTTATTTTCCTTTTTCTTTTTTACTTGTTGCTGCAAATATTTTCCAGTCGTATTACGTACATTAAGAGGTATTTTTTTTGCAAGAAATAATATTACTTTTAATACCAGTAAGATGTTTTTTCATTTTATAAATCCCTCCCCCTTTAAATATTCTACAGAAAAACATACACTTATATTGGATATTTCCATCAGATGCTTGAGAAGAAGAAAGATAATTCCATGCTGGATCAGACTTACCACGAGTAGATGATGATTTCATATTCTCCATTATGATTTAACCTAAAAAGTATTAAAAAATAATTGGATACACTATTGTTAGGGAAAAATTCTCCTACTTAAATAATTTTCATATAAAATTGCTCTTTAGGATACCATTTTTCAACAATTTATGAACCTTGTCCTATTGATTAAGGTATGTCGTAAATATATGTCAGAAAAGCAAAACCAAAAGGTTATGCTATTGACGTGTTTGTTTGTATAGCTTGTTTTTGCTTTAGAAAAGATTTTGCCATTGTGGAAGTAAAGTGAGAGGGAAGTAGAGTCGAGATGATTTATGGGCAGAAGAAGCCCAAACTGTGTTTACACTTGTATCCTTTTGCGTGCGATACTATAACAGAGTGACATAGATAGTCTGTAATATGTAGCATAGACCTTACTACGTATCCCAGATTGTTCATGAAAGGGTTAAAAATGAAGGTAATAGGGAATACCTTATTTCAATTTCCTCTCTACTTCTGAAGTGATTTTCAAGCACCAAACGAGTTCCAATCTCCAAAGACCTTTACAGAAAGTGATCACCGACACGAGGTTAACGCCTTTCTATAGTTGTCTCAAGACGTAAGCGCTCTTAATGAGTCAGAGGATCCGTATGCTTACGAATTATATGAGCAACTACAAAAAGACCTTAACTTTTATATATAGCTTCAATATCAGGCTTCCCCATCACAAGCCTAATATGGGTCCGATCCATACTAATTGAGATCTATTTTTCACCCGAACTTCGACCTATTGACTTAGATCATTTATTGGGCTACTTTATTATCCTTATCTAGATCAAACTATGTAACTTAACTGATAATTTATTGAAAAGCTAAAAATTATAATTAATGTTGTCCACTTAATAGGAAAGGACAAAAATGTCTTACATTCTCCCCCTTAGACAATCATTAATTGCAGTATTTACTTAAGTTTAAAACAGTTTGAAAACTCGGCTAAGTCAAGATGTTGTATTGGTACCAAAATTTTAAAACATTGGATCCAAAGGTAATGAAAGTCCAACATTTCGTCTTGCAAGATTGTCGATACCCAAAAATATCAAACACATGTGTCATGTGTGACATAGGTCTAATATAATCACAAATATGTAATACCTTACTAACATGAATGGGAAATGGAGTGTGACAAACTAGGATGATATCAGTATGATCTAATTTATATCATCTTCGTTTGTAGGTCTCGATTTCTTCAACTTTATACTAAACCGCATATGCTAAACTGCATTAGAGAAATCTTATTTTCTCTCATTGAATGCTAAACAGTATTAGAGAAAACTTATTTTCTCTCATCAAACGCTAAACAACATTAGAGAAAACTTTTATGTTCTCAAATTAAATGCTAAACTGCATTAGAGAACCTTTATGAGATTAAAAACTTATATCCCCTTATGTCATGTGAAACTTTAAGGATATCCGTATAAAATTGTATGCGTCTAAATGACATAAGCTCAAGGTCAATCTGTGTATATGCTCAATGACCTTTAATTGTTTAAGATTGACACAAATCTTAAGACTTTCATATTTATTATGACTATAAACAAGAACAGTTATTACTGAGGATAAAAAGAAGATCATCTATGTTAATAAATAATCATAACGTCATAATACATTAAAATGTACAAATATTTAAGGAACAAATACAATGATCCCTAACTATTGCTGTCTAAGGGCCTTAAGATGCCCATACCAGATACATGTTTAACAAAAACTAATGGGCGAAGTCCTTTAGTTAAAGGATCAGCTAACATCTCCTCAGTCCTGATATGCTCGACTTCGACGTCACCTTTCTGAATCAACTCCTTTATGGTCAAGTATTTGACCTCCAAATGCTTAGACCCCTGTGATATTCTTGTTGTTATTGTTACTAAACAACACTGCAGTAAGATTATCACAACATAACCGAATGTGTCTAGCTATCAAATCTACCACAAACAACTCAAAAATCAAGTTTCTGAGACAAATCACCTGTGTAGTAGCTCCATAACATGCAACAAACTCTGTATGCATGGTCGAGGAAGTTACCATTGTCTGCTTTACACTCTTCCACGACACTGCACCATTTGCCAACATAAAAATATAACTTGAAGTGGATTTGCAATCGTCCAAACACATAGCAAAATCGGAGTTTGTATACCCTGTGAGGCTTAAATCGTTGACTTTGTTGTATGTCAACGTATAATCCTTGGTACCCTTTAGGTATCGCAACACTTGTTTAACTACATTCCAATGGTTCACACCTGGGTTAGCCAGATATCGACCTAACAATCCAACAACAAATGCAATGTCTGATCTAGTGTACACCTGGCATACATCAAGCTGCCTACCGCACTAGAGTACGGGACATTTCTCATAGCCTTTCTCTCAACTTCATTCTTTGGACACTGTGCCAAAGATAATCTCTTGTCATGAGCGATAGGTGCTACAACAAGTTTTACATTCAGATGTATTAAACCTTTGTAGCAATTGCTTAATCTATGCTCTTTGTGATAGGCTCAATGAGTGTTGAGATCTGTCCCCGTGAATATGTATACTGACGACAAAAGATGCTTCACCTAAATTCTTCGTGTTAAAGTGTTTGGCCAAAAGTTGTTTCACCTCATGCAACATGGACAGAGCATTTGACGCGAGTATGATATCATCCATATACAGTAATATGAAGATAACTTTGCTTCCCCTGACTTTATAGTATAAGCATCTTTCAACTTTGTTTCCCACAAAGCCGAATGAGGTCAAAACCTCATCAAATTTTAGGTATCATTCTCTGAAAGCTTGTTTCAAACCGTATATTGATTTAGTCAACTTACAAACCTTGTCAGTTGCATCTTGATCCTGAAATCCTTTAGGTTACTTTATATAGACCTCCTCATAAAGTTCACCATTCAGGAAAGCAGTTTTAACATCCATCAGATGTAGCTCTATGTCATAATGAGCTACTATTGCCATAATCACTCTAAATGCATCTTTCGAGGATACAAGAGAGAAGGTAACATTAGAGTCAACTCTTTCTCTCTGAGTGAATCCCCTGGCAACTAAACGCACCTTAAACTGCTCAACTTAACCCTGTGTGTCCTTCTTGGCCTTAAATAGCCACTTGCAACTGACAGGCCTGCAATGTTGAGGCAAATCAGCAAGCTCTCATACCTTATTATACCTTATAGATTGCATCTCATCCTTCATTGCTTCCTACCACATGTCCGCATGGGGTCCATAAACGGCTTCTGTAAAAGTAACTGGATCCACAACATGTCTTATATCGTAGTCTTGTTCACCTAAATAGATTTTATAATTTAATGAGATAGCAGGTCGCCTTTCTCTAGTAGATCTGCATAACTACATAGGTTCTTATACCTAAAAAACCTCTTCCTGAATAGGTATAAGTTCCTATCTCTGCATAGGCATGATACTAGGACCTTCATCCATCGGACCTGACTATATAAGAGGCGGATACGTAATAATTATAGTATCCGTCTTGCCATCTCCTGGAGGATGTGAGTATCCTCCCTCATCATGAACATCATATTCCAGAAACTTAGCCGTTTGCAATTATACTATTCTGGCCCCTCCTTCTCTACAGTAAAATATGTAGCCCTTAGAGTGGTCGAGATAACCTACCAAATAGCAACGAGTGGAACGAGGTTACAATTTGGTCTCATAAGGATTATATAATCTTACCTCAGCAGGGCAACCCTACACACGAATGTGTGCAAAGCTTGACTTCCTTCCAACCCAGAGTTCAAAAGGCGTCTTTAGTACTGAGTTACTTAGGACTCTGTTTAAGATACACAATTCCGTCTTGATGGCTTCACCCCAAAGGAATTCAGGTAGGTTAGTCCTGCTCTGCATTGACCTCATCATGTCCTTTAGGGTGCGCCCCACGCGCATACTAGCGTCTACTGTACGGCACGTGCGTGTCTCAAATCTTTTGGTCCACGTGTCGGGACAGATATGGCACGTGTGACACACACGCCAGCTGTCCCTTACTCCTGTGCGACACGCGTTTGTCGCCTCTCCCCCGTTAATCGCACGGGCTCGACGGTGCGTCACCCTCTGCCGGGGAGGGGATTTTCGGCAACCTTAGAGCTTGTTTTTTGCTCCGTTTGGCCCATTTTGACCTGTTTTTCATAACTAGCCTTATGTACGCCAATTTTGCATAATCATATACGTAAAAAAAACTGAAAAACGAATCAAAAACTAAAGAAAACCATATGAGATGAAAAATTGAAAAACCTTCATTTCCAGTAAACCCGATCACGTAACCACTCTGATACCACG
This sequence comes from Erythroxylum longipes, assembly GCA_027563885.1. Classification (NCBI taxonomy): domain Eukaryota; kingdom Viridiplantae; phylum Streptophyta; class Magnoliopsida; order Malpighiales; family Erythroxylaceae; genus Erythroxylum; species Erythroxylum longipes. The sequence goes on along the minus strand of JAOQMS010000006.1, from coordinate 2,108,703 downwards.
TATAATACGTAGTATAGACCTTATTACGTATCTCGGATTGTTCATGAAAAGGTTAAAAATGAAGGAAATGCGGAATACCTGATTTTGATTCCATCTCTTCTTTCGAAACGATTTTCGAGCACCAAACGAGTTCCAATCTCACGTGACCTTTACAAAAAGTGATAACCAACATGAGGTTAATGCATTTCTACAGTTTTCATGAGGTTAATGCCTTTCTACAGTTTTCTCAAAACATAAGCGCTTTTAACCAGTCAGAGGATTCATATGCTTACGAATAATATGAGCAACTGCAAGAGACCTTAACCTTTATATACAGCTTCCATATTGAGCTTCCCTATCACAAGCCCGATATGGTTCCAGTTCACACTAATTGAGATCCATTTTTTACCCGGACTTCGACCCATTGACTTAAATCATTTATTGGGCCACTTTATTACCCTTATTTGGATCAAACTATGTAACTTAACCGATAATTTATTGAAAAGCCAAACATTACAGTTAATGTTGTCCACTTAATAGGAAAGGACAAAAATGTCCTACGTAGTCTTATCCAAATTTGTAGTTATGTTTCTCAATTTAATATTGAATATTGGCATGGATAACTTAAAAGTAAATACCGTCGGTGTGAAACAGAAACATCGAAGTTAAAGATTCAATTTTGTAGTCATGTTTTCCAATAGGATAAAGTCAAAAATTATTAAGACATACAAATGGAACATACATATACAGAAGACTAATAGCATAATGGATACATAGTAGACCAACAGGATGTCACTCACTTTACTTTGCTCCACCAATTGCTCCATTTCAAATAGCCTCACCGAAATATTGCTAGCTTTCAGTTTTGTTGTTTTAAATCAACAAATTGAATACTTCAAAGAATATATATAACCCAACTATCAAAATCACTTATTGATATAAAATAGAGTTCTAACTATTACAGAAAACTAATTAATTAATACTAGTGGATCCTTATCTGTTAACATATTGAAATGTTGAATAACACACAACAAATTGAATAATTCAAAAATAACCAATTGTTAATAGAGTATATAATAGAATTCTAACTGTTACGGACACTGTTTTAATCAATACTACTCTTGCAGATCCTTATCTCCTTCTTTGTTAACCTTGAAACAAATTGGAACTCTATAACAAATAGACTCGACATTTTAATCCAAAACTCATTCTAATTTTTTGCTTTCTCAATCAGATTTAGAGATAAGTGATATCAGTCCCAAAGATCCATGATTTCCCTGCCACTATACCTCCATCTATTCATTGATGCAGAGCAAAGGACCAAAACCATTATAGTGAACTAATTCATGCAAGAGATGTTTCTGTAGATCAAAAGCATCATGTTCTAATCGCTTGCTCCAATGGTTGTCTAGTTATATGATCAAATGTTCTTTTGGAGACAAAATTACCACTTCAACCTAAATCAGAAAACCAAAGATTGAAAGAAGACTTAGAAATTAATGCAACAAGTCTAAGCCTCACCTTTTATACAAAAGAATTAGCAATAAAATTAAAAATTAAAAGAAATTACCACTCCAAAATATTCTCCAAACAACAGGTTGTCTGGTAATAGAAACTCACAACTCGTCAAAGAATAAAGAGCAACAGTAAAGCATAAGATGACCAAACAAACAAACACAGATCCCCGACAACTCTAAGAGAGAGATTAACAATGAAAGATTTAAACTCAAACAAGCATCACAGAGATACGAACCCCTTACATGGCTCAATTTCTACATCTATGGGTTACCCATAGTAGCCGCCTAAGCAGAGTCAACTAGGCTCGATTACATCTATGGGTTACATGCATCTATAGAGACGGTGAGATATAATGAAGAGAAGATGATGAAGAGAAGAGAGACACATCAGATTTCTGAATGAAATTTGAAGACTTTAGGTTTAGATATATCTGTATCATCGAACTGATTGAGAAGATGGTGAAGGGCGAGAGACAAAGAATGAAATCTAAATGCTTTAGGTTTAGCTATATTTGTATTGTCGAACTAGTTAGACCGGTTCAATAAAAACCTGCCAGTTCTGAACCGGCTGGTTTTCATACTAACATGTTATTAACTAAAACCGAACCAAACAATTAACTAGTTTAGAATTTTTTCTGGTCGGACCGATCGGTCCGGTCTGGTTTTTAGAATCTTGGGAAAAAAGGGACCGGTTTTTAGAATCTTGGGAAAAAACAGAGTAATAAGAAAACGTGTGAACATTGCAGTACGGAGACCTCTGTTTCACTCGGTATCTCTTCTCTGTCTTGCAATGGACTGCCAGAAAGCTTCAGTTTTCTCTTCAAGGAAGCTAGGAAGCGGCCATGGGTTTAAAGGGAAGAATGTGTACAACGACGCCTTTAATGATGCAGCGAGGCTCGAGTCTCGAGTCGAGGATTATAGAGAGATATTTGGTGGGTCAGCGGCTTCGTCGATTCCGATTCTGGATGTACCAGAGCTGAATGAGAGAATGGGAGTGAATAGACAGAGCTCGAGGGTTGATTACTCAAAGATTTTTGGCGGGTTTGGTGAAGCGGAGTTTGCTGTGCCTTATGAGGAATTGTTCGCGAAGCCAAAGAAAGCTCGGTACGTTTATAGTTGATTGCTAGTATTGATCATTGATTGAGGTGCAGAGATGTAGCTTTTTGCATGACTAATAGGTGGTTTAAAGTGGGGTTGGAGTAGAACTGGAAAAGTATGAAGCTTTTTGGCTACTGATATGGAAAAGAAATAGGATCTTTAATGGGGAAAACGAGGTTGATTCTGTGAGTTTAATGTTTAGAACTTTGGAGTTTTGGAGTTTGAGTTCAATGTGAAAATGTGTCTGATTCGTTGAAATTTGTGAAGCGTTTTTGGGAATCAGTGATGGAACTATTTCGTCTGGTAGAATTTAAGCACATCTAAACACAATCATCCACTCGATGGTGATGATTATAAAACTATCTTTTCGAATTCTTTTCCTTGGATTTAGGTTATCGGACAAGAAATAGAGCATGTTAGCTGCTTTTGCGAGGAAACATACTGATGCTTCTTATTGAATTTTTATCTCGTGATGATGGAAATTGACCAAGTGAATTCCTGCTTTTTCCTCTTTTGAGATTTTGTAGGGCTCCAGATGAAGCAAGATTGAAGTATGCAGAACCAGAGCATTCAAATCTTTCGGGAGAGAAAAGAGTTGCATCACCGGAAGCATCTTTTCATTCAAAAGATGATGTTAAACAATTCAATGTTTCATGTAACAAAACTGGCCTAGATTGTGGTGATAATGGGACAAACGGAACCACACATGTGGCTAAACTGCTTGCTATGCCTGGTTATACTTGCGTAATTGATGATACCACTCCATTGCGTAAGAATGAATCTGGCAAGCCTGTACACTCGGTATCAATGGATACTTGTTTAAATTCAAAATTCGGAGAGGAATTAAGGCAATGGAAACCTCACTTGAAAGCTGTGTCTGGTCCACAACCCAGAATGATCAGTGCAGAAAACTCTTCTTCAATTCATGCCAAGTTTCAGAAGAATTCAACACATAATAGATCCATTTCTCATGATTTCTCATTTGATGCATTTGAAATTGGCCTGGGTGTACATTCATCAGAAAGAGCACCAGTTCCACCACCTTCAGGGTTATCACCAAACTTGGTTAATAATAATCATGGTGGTTCTAGTCAGTCAATAAAATCCAAGTTTTGGGATGCTAGTAATGATTGTTCTGAAAGTGGAGCAGCTTTTCTTGACGAGGAAATAGATACAAGTTCAGCTGCTGCTACCTCAGTAGCTGCTTTGCGGAAGGCCATAGAGGAGGCTCAAGCAAAGATTAAACTTGCAAAAGAATTAATGGAAAGGCGGAGGTCTAGTAATGGCTTGAAGGCAGAGAAATTGAGCTCTTCTAACATTTCAAAAGCCAAGAATGGAGTAGTTAAAGCGACAGAAGAAACTAAGAAATCAGAAGAAACAGAGGCTCAGGAAGTTTACCAGAGAGAGGATATTCAGAAACAAGTTCCTGTTGACTTCTCAAAGCATAATGCACCAGAAACAAGCCAAGAAACTTCAGAGATTATAAATGAAAGAAGACCCTCCAGTGTTCTAGTAGAAGCAAAGAGCACGGAGCTTGAATCAACTCAAATGCATCACAGTTTGGACCAACCAGAAGCTGGAGAAGTACCAAAAACGTCCTCAGAACTTGCTTACGATGGCCGACTTATGGCAACAGAATTGAAGTTGGAGCAGGTAGACAATGACAATTACAAGATGCCTTTTGCCAATGAAGTTGAATGGAGCAAGAAGATAAAGATAGAGGAAAACATTGAGAAGCCAAAGGAGCAGAACAAGACAACAAAAGCACTTAAGGAGGATGCTAAAATGTATAAGTTTGAGAATGAACTAAATCCATTCAAAAAGTTATTTGAATGGAATATATTTTCAAACATTGTCAAATCAGCCAAAGAGCTCCATCATAAGGATGGAAATGAAGAAAAGGTTATGGTTGCTGATGAAGATGAAGGAGCTCATTATATATCTGAATTGTCCTTTGAAGAAGTTAACTCTATTCCAGAAAATGTTCATGAATCAGAAGAAAATACAAAACATGAAATCCCGGATTTGGAAGATAGCATTGATATGGAGGAACCAAAAGAGTTCCAGAACTGGGTCGAATTTGAGAAAAAACAAGCTGAAAAATACCATGAAGAAGACGTAAAGATTGGAATGGATGAAGTTACTATGAGTGCAGATGTTGTTAACTGGGAGAAGGAAAATGAGAAGGGGCATGAAGAAGCAAGAAATGATACTGTAACGGGTGAAGGAACTGAAAAGAAGTTAACTGAAGATGATAAAGATGGATTAAACCAAGTCGAGGACGATTGTGCGAAGAGCATGAGGGAGGATGGGAAGATAAATGGAGGTGATCAGTTGGAAGAGGTGAAAGACATCGAGAAGTCATTAGAAGACAATATTCTGATGAATGAAACTGAAGAGAGAGGAGAGAGAGTTGATGAAAAGTTAGAATCTGAGAGAATCATATTGGAGATGCAGCAGAGCACAGAAGATGAAAAGAATTTGGAAACAACGCAACAGGCTTTTGGATTCAATGGGATCAGTTTTGAAGTTGTTGATGTGTATGATCAGGATAAAACCGAGGACGTAGTTAGGACTCATGATGCTGTTGGACATGAAAGGAATTTGGAGGGTACGGAGGTAACTGCAGGTTTAATGACAATGGAAGAACATGAGAAGGAAAAGGATAGATCTGAAAGTTATTCACCTGCAGTTGATCAGGAAGATGAAATGGAGGAAAAAGAGAGTGGTGACTGCACTGGACTGGCACAAGTTTTTACTAGTCTTCAGGGGATTAATGATCAGGTGGATACCAGTGAGATCCTTGTCATTGATAAGAGTGGTGAACATTTAGGCCAAATTGAATCAAACTTTGAGCAGAAAGAAAAGGAAGATAACATGACAGGCTACACAGGAGTGTGCAGTCAAGAGAAGGATTTCACAGAAATGCCTTGTGAATTGGATGAGAATTTTGTAGATTCTGAAGAATCTGATATTGCTAGTAATTGTGCAGAAAATGAGAAGAATTTCATACCTATTCACAGCAACATATGGTTAGGTAACAGGATAGCAACAGAGAATGCTTTTGGTACTGAAAACTGCTCCCAAGAAGTACCTTGTGACGACGTAAATAAGTCCGAAGTTAGTGCCAGTAACAAAACAGATGATACGTACTTTGACTCTTCCCTTGATAGAAGGCAGGCTAATGCACACACAGATGCAGAAACAAGTCAAAAACCTTGTCTGCTTGAACAGAGAGAGACAATCACAGAGATATCTGAGGAGAAGAAAACAAATGAAAGCAGTTGTGAAGAAGGGGATGATCATGACCAAATGCTGACAAGGGAGGAGAAGGAAGCTGAAGATAATTTCCAGAAGGAAGTGATGATGGAAAAAGAATCCCCTAAGCAAAAAGAGCCAAAAAATCGGGATATGGAGAAAGAGAAAGAAAGAATAGCTGTTGAAAGAGCCATCAGAGAAGCTCGAGAAAGGGCTTTTGCTGAAGCCAAAGAAAGGGCAGGAAGGGCTGCTGCTGAGAAGGCGGCTGCTGCTGCTGCTACAGAAGCTCAGAAAAGGGTGACATCCGAGGCCCAAGAAAGGTTGGAAAATCATTCCACTCAAGCTAATCATAAGTCAACAGCGGAGAAGGCTTCTTTGGAAGCCAAGATGAAAGCTGAACGTGCTGCTGTAGAACGAGCGACTGCAGAGGCTAGGGAGCGTGCACTAGAAAAAGCAATGTCAGAGAAGGCAAGAAATAAGTCTGACAGATCAACAACTGATAAGTTTTCAGGTGCCTCAAGAGATGACGGAGCGACATCTGAAGTGAGTTGGTTTATCAGTCATTCTTATCTAAAAGCATGTAGTTTTAATGGCATTTAAGAATTAGTAAGAGTGAGAATTTCCTGCAGGATCAACAGAAAAAAGGTCAGGGTCCTTTCAGCAGTTCAAGATACCCAAGTAGAGGTGCAAATGATGAGTTAGATCAAAGGTGTAAAGATACATTAGAAAGGAATCAACGGACAGCAGACCGAACTGTATGCATTCTACTTTAAAGTTTGATTGAGATCTAAGTTGACCGATCTTCTAATAAACATAATTCTTTTGGCAGGCAAAAGTTCTTGCAGAGAAGAACATGCGCGACCTTCTTGTTCAGAAAGAGCAAGCAGAGAGAAATGTAATTGATTTTTCAAAGATTTAGAAATTATCTTGCTGTTATGAATTATGATGAGTTAAGAATCCTTTTCTCACCTCTCAATTTTGAATGGAATTTGGCAGAGACTAGCAGAAACTTTGGATGCTGAAGTGAAGAGATGGTCAAGTGGGAAAGAAAGGAACTTGCGTGCCCTGCTTTCGACGTTACAATATGTATGTAGCTTCTTTTACCGATTTCTAAATTTATTTGCAGTTGGAAACGCTCTTTAAACCTTTTCGGAATAGCTTAGCATGGTGATTGTGTGGATGATAGAGAAATCATTGCATGGCTATCCAAAACTTTGAAAGTTCTATTTACATTGCCTTCAAACAGCAGCACGAGTTACGTTTTATCTCTTTTGTGACGGAATTACCCTAGCGATACAGTTACCGATCATTGTTTGTTGACCACTTGTGTTTGAAGGTCAACCACCGGGTACTAGTTGTATGCTTAATTGGTTTGTTGTGCATGCAGATCCTTGGCCCTGATAGTGGCTGGAAGTCAATTCCTTTGACAGATCTTGTGCCTACCGCTGCTGTTAAAAAAGCTTACCGTAAAGCCACTCTCTTTGTCCATCCCGACAAGTTGCAGCAAAGAGGTGCAAGCATAGAGCAGAAATATAAATGTGAGAAAGTTTTTGATCTATTAAAGGTTAGTAACCATTCATGTCTTTTATTTTGTTGTACAATGGTTATCTTCTCACACATGTTTAGATCCATCATCAAGCACAATCTAACAGAAAACTCCATAAACTTTATAATGGAGATGGTTTTTAGCATTGCATACAACTAGGTTTAGTATTTTACTGCTGGCCCGATGCCCCGTCAATTCGATGAGGGCTTCCATAAACTAAAACAATGTCGTTTTGTTCAAAATCCTACCTGCCTGCGAGCCGAACTAGAACAGTTCCACCTGTTGCCAACCCTACATACAACATCCCTATCTTTTGGATCAGTTTTACAAACCTTAACTTAAATTACTTTGATCTCAGGAGGCATGGAACAAATTCAACTCAGAAGAACTATAGTCAGTGGATCTACAAAATTGTTTTGTACTTCTGACTTTTATAGTAAATCTACAAAATAAAAGAGATAAATGTGAAAAGCAATCATGGAGATATGATCCAAGTCTCCTCCCCTTTTTAGTAGGTTCACTGTCCTTATTATTGTGATATTAATAAATTTAATTTGTAATTATATATATTTTGTATGGGATATATTATTATGCATTTTTAGCATTTAAAAGAAAATTTAGGCCTCATGAATTGAACTAACAAAACAGTTCATTTTATATATTGGTAAATAATTATTTTTGAATATGTTAAAATCCGGTCATGTTTGTTGTATGACTCGAGTCCGTCCGGACCCGTTGCCATCTCTAATTTTAACTAATTAATGAGTTGAATGTTAACCAATATATTATAAAGTATAAGTGCGTTTCAATGGTGAGAGTGACAATACTTCCAGAAAGTGGGCAGTTCATTTTCTATTATAGACAACAACAAAAATGTGGAGAAATCCAAATAAGTAGACTTGAATATGAATTTGTTCGTATTTCAAGCATATTTGAAAATTTCAAAATAGTTTATTGAGCAATATTAAACAATGATTAAAAGCCTAACCCGTGTAGCCGGTTTAATCATAAAAATTTTAAATCGGTTAATTTTTCGGTTATTTTTTTAATAACTGTACATACAAGACACCTCCTAATAAAGAAAATAAATACTAGTAATTAAAAAATTTTGCCGGTTCTGTCGGTTTAATCGTAAAAACTTGAACCTTTCAACTTTTCAATTCGATTTTCAATTTTCTAGTTCGATTTATTTTAATAACTCTTGTTGTTAAAAATAGATCATTTTATTAATTAATCGGTCAGTTTTTGTAAATTAGTAAGTTCTTATAAATTAAAATAAACTAATTAATTTTCATTTAAAAAGCTTTTTTCAATTAAACTTCAAATTATTCGATGGATAAGAACATTCTCTTTCAATTATATTTCAAATTTTTATTTTAATTTAATCTTTAGCTAATTTTATTATAGTTTAATACGGTTGAACTTTTTAAATCTTAAACCTCTTTTAACTTTTATTCAGTTTTTAAATCATATAGAAAATAAATACAACCCTATCATGAAGGAAGCAAGATATGATCCATTCGCATTTAGGCTGCGTTTGGATTTGCGGTGTGGTAAGAATAAGTACTTATTCACCGCAGTTTTTAAACGCAGTCACATGTTTGGATCTGCGGACGAACAACCGGAGATTGGAGGAAATTGCAGTGCCGCCGCAAAAATCCATAAGCAAAAAGAGAGCTGCGGTAAGAAAGTGTTTTGCGGTAGAAATTTTACTTTCCATTAATAACCTTTCTGATAATTATTATTTTCCACTATACCTTTAACCAATAGAAAGCAAGTATAATGTCTCGTCTTCTTCTTACTTTAATTTAATATTGTCTTATTTATAATTTGAATTTATATAACTAATAATATTTTTATGATATATTTTATTTACTAAATTTATTTTATTTATATTTTCTTATTTAATTTAATATTTTATTATTTATAATTTTAAATTTATATGGCTAATAATATTTTTAAATTATTTATACAACAATTAATAGTTTATTAAATCAATGGGCTTTTTAGTCATTTTATCTTTTTTCAGCAACTACAACCGCACTTGCCAAACACCTATTTTCACATTTCAGCAGTTACCAAAACAGCAATCTCAAACTCATAAGTACTTATTGAAAATAAGTACTTATCATTTCAGCAGGTTGATTTCAGCAGGTTGTCAACCGCCACCACTCCCCCAAACCAAGCCTAAAATCCATAATTAGTCAAGGATTAAAATGAATTATATTGTTAGGTCTACTCAATGGTGGGGCTAAGAAAAAAATAGTTTATTTATTAATTTTAATATAAACATACATTTCACCTCCCATCATTTTCAAAACGCCCTTAGGTATGCTTACCATTACCTCTTTCCTTCTACTTTTTTTTTCTTCAATTAAAATATTTATTTTATCTTTTAATTAAAAAATGTTATTTTATTATCTTTTTTAGATAACTTTTGTTTATTCATACCCATTTTCAGTTTTCCTTCGTTTACTGTTTGATTGATTGCTGGGTTGTTCCTTTTATAGCCAGCATAACTTTCGAGGCAATAAATAATCGGGACTTGAAAATTTTGATAGATGAAAGCTCATAACACACAGACCCTACGTTTGGTTGCTGTCCTCATTGGTGAGGACAATGGATAAGGACACAAAAGTTCTGTCCTCCATCTTATTTGCTTGCTGTCTTCACCCATTTTTTTTCCGTCTTCAGAGAACAAAGATAGAAATTTTTGTTCCTTCTAAAACTGTGGTACAAGAATTCTTATCCTACGGACAAGAACGGGAAATGTCAAAAATAGCCTTGTGAATTACAGACGAAACCTACACACATCCCTGGCAAATCTCTGTCGCAACTCTCCTTCTTCTGTCTGCTTCGTCTCCGCAGTGAAAGGTATCAAAAATACCCTCGTCAATTTTCAGACTGAAACCTAAATCACGTCCTCTGTAGCAACTCTCCTTCTTCCCTCTGCTTCATCTCCGTAGTGAAAGGTAAATTAATTGGTTTTTTCTGATCATGAGAGCAGATTGCGAAAACGTTCTCATTTTTCATGTTCTGTACCTCCAGATTGTCTTCTGTAGAAACGTTACTCTCCCTTCAAGCCAACCCAGCGTTGGACTATCTATCCTCTCTTCTAGGTAAGACTCTTTCATCCCATCGTTTTTGTTTTTCTAAGGTATGGGTAATGGGTTTCGAATGGGTAAGGGATGTTGGTTATGGAGTTACGTTTGTGTGTTGTTGATGGGTGTCGAAGGGGTTAGGGATTCGGTTTTGTTGATGGGTATCGATTGAGTGAGGCATTACGTTCTGTTCATGGGTTTTTCCATCAACAAAACCGAATTTGGTGAAAGGACATTTTCAACTCTATCTCTTTTCCTCTTCTCTGCTTTTACAGAAACAACAGCATTGTTGTTAGTTGGTAGTTTGTGATATATTTGTAGGACTGCAAGATGTTGTTTATGTTAATCTCATCGGTAGATAGTTGTAGCAAATTGAATTAATCTGCATGGGGCTGTGACTTTCGATTTATATTCCACTTGTGTCAATGAATCAATCTTCTGAAATTTACACTTACAGGGTGTGCTACTTGCATTAGTTCTACATCAATCTTCTCGCATTCGGAAACTTGAAATTAGACAACTTCTGCTCAAAGTGGTAAGTCCTTCTTTATCTTACCTTGATCTGAGAATATTCTTTGTTTGTTGTGTATACATACGTGAATGACTATTAAGGGAAGCATTTGCAATTTTAAAGAAGTTCAATTATTAGAATGTTTGAGTGATCATTGTCTTACTGCATGATATTAAAATCGTTGGCCATAAGCTTTTTGCTAGCTACCCCACAATTCTTTTGGGTCAAACTTTACCTTTAGCTTGAACATCAAAAGATCTCTATTTGTACCCTTATCCAGCAAACATTATTTGTGGGGCAGAATGAGATGCTTAGATAGTCTTAGCCGCAGTATTCATTCGATTTTGTAGTTGAAGTTTTGTGGTTTCTCTTCTTTGAGATTTGTTGGAATGAGATGTAGGAATGCCTTTGATATTATGCTCTTATTGTTTATGGAAAGTCATGATACCCTATAAGGTATTGAATTAATCAAAGATTAGTTTAGTTAAAATGTGATAAGTCATTCTTGCTAGATTTGGTTATCTAAAATAAAAGGATAGGGATGTTGGATAATGCCACTTCTATGACCCAAATTAAAGAATATAACAAACTCGATTGTATACAAATAATTCTGCCAGTAAGGTAACAAAATGGACATACAAGTGTTAACAGAACCTAGCCAGTCAACAAAAAATGGGGTCCACAAAACTTTATTTTATTATGCCAATTCCATCGACCAGTATGAGAAGAAGAAAATGCTCTGAAGCTACATTGTATATTTATATTAAATGACGGCAGCTTATATCAAAATTTGTTGTTCTTAGCAAGTTTAATGTTAAAAGTACTTCTTGATATTTTTCTACAAGTTGCACATATAAAAAATGGTAAATGTAAGATCAATAGGTGGGTAGAAATTCATTTGGTTGCTTACAAGTTGGTTTTACTAGAATCACACTTTTACCATACAAGTAACTGATCAGCAGCAAATTTGAATGATTTTTCTACATGGATTACATCACTAGCTGTTAGACCCCAATTTCGGTGTCTTACTCCTTCTTGCTCTGATACTAACACTGTCGAGCCCCGTTTCCAGAGTCTAACCTTCAGAAAATCATGAGACTTATCATTATCAGGTCGTCTTCTCAAAACTCCCCTTTTCTAGGCTCAGCTCAGCTCTTAGAACAGTCGACTACTACTATGGTAGTCGAC
>JAOQMS010000006.1:2052652-2089275 GCA_027563885.1 Erythroxylum longipes | reverse complement strand
GGCGGCGAGAGAGAGGCGAGACTGAGTGAGTGAGAGAGAGACGGTGAGAGTTGAGAGAGGAGAAGAGATTAAGAGAATCAGATGCGGGTATGCGGCTAGGTCGGGGGGGGGGGGTAGGATATTAGGTTTAATTTTTTGAAATTACAAATCTGTCCTCAGAGAAGTTCAATTTACCGGAATTAACCGGTATGTTGGGTACCGGCCGGTACCCAACGGAACACCCCGGTATCGGCCGGTATTTTTTGCCGGTACCGAGGACGACTTTACCGTACTGTTTTTCGGCCGGTACCGGCCAGTACGGTACGATATTAGAAACACTGATTTAACCAGACCAAATATACCTCTAAATTAGGCATTTCAAACCAGGTTTGGCAATGGGTCAATGGACCCATGTCCGACTTGAAAATCTATCTTGGATCTAAGCTCGAAGCTCAAGACCCAACTTATATATATAAATTTAAAAGTGGCATCGTTTCATTTAAAAATTTTAAGTTTTGGGTCATGCAATTTAAAGACCTAAAATTAAAATTTTGTAAAAATAAAAAAAAATCGAACCATCTTTAAAGCTTAATCAACACAGACTAGATTTATTGAGACCGGACAAGGTTTACCAAACATATCTCAAACATTGGTCCAGGGATGACATTTGCGCCCTAGCCTATCTCAAGGTCAATGGGCTAAGTAAAGATTAATAGAGTATTAGCCCAAACATCGGTCATATTTTAAAAAAAATTGGACCTCAATTAAGATCGGCCTCAAACCACTCAAGCACAGCCTTGTCTAAGGCCTAACAATTTAGCAAAAAAAGGACCATTTTTTGTTATTTTTAATTAAAATAAAACAAAGTCCTTAATCGTCTTATTCCAACTCCACGAATTATCATCCTTTGTCATACAAATGATCAAAAACTCATTTTCAGTGGCTGAGGCTTTCAGTTGTCGGAGGGACAGGCACTCATCAGTCATTAGTAATGAGATCTCTCGCTCAATTGGGTCCTTCGAACTTGGACATGTCAGGTCCATTGACAGGCTTAAATGTCTGAGACCCACAAGCACCGACTTTTAATAACCCATGATGACGACCTTTTCAAGATAAATGTTTTATGGTAAACATCGTAATAATATTAATTATTTAATTTAAATAAATTATTCAATAAATGGTAATTTAAAATAAAAATAAAATTTTAATTTAATTAACACTAATAAATTTAAACGTCTCTGCCACACGGCCTAATAATTGTTAACTTGAACTTACATACTGTGTTAATTAGGGTTGGAATTTATGCCCCAGCTTGAGCTAGCTCGAGGTCAACAGATCCGGTCTAAGTTGACTACACCTTAGGCTTGATTTTTTTTAAAATTAGGTCTCAAATTTTTTATTTTTAATTACAAAACAAGTTAGCAGGGTTGTGTTGAACTTGAGTTCAGACTAGACCGCAGCTAGCTAGGCTGTCTTAAGTCAATGCGAGCTCAGCTCGAGCCCAACTCGACCCTACCCATTACCATCCCTAACATCAACAATGCCCAACAATGAATTATTATTTGCTTTGTTATTTAATAGCAATATATGATCAAATTTGAGCCTTTTAAAATTCGAACTTAATTTATAAAAAGACAAACAAATTGAAAATGAATTCATTTAAAATTAGGCATATTTAAAAATTTAAATCCATTTATTATATTAGTCTAAGTTTTTTATATCAAAATTAATGATATATATTTTAAAAGAATATTTTCAATAGTGTCGTTAAGTTGGCCAAGCTCTTCTTTTTTTCCTGTACTAAATTTTTTAATTTTAAAACAAATTGACTTGAATAAATTCGAGTTTGAATATTTATGTCATTCTTAATTACGAGAGTCTTTACATATTATTTACATTTTCTATTTGCGTTGTTATTAAATTTTATAAGAGTTGAAGATGGTATTGGATAGGGACAGATATGGGCTCCCTTAGTCTAAGTTTGGTCTGAAATTTTATATAAGGGTGTGGCGATAAGGATCAGATCTCCTGTTTCGGTTATGGTATTCTTATCGTATTTTATTCAATCTCATGTACACATTTACATTGACTTTATATAAATATATAGATGAGATATAATGAAACATAATTGAAACAGAATAATTAATACACACGATTTGATGTAGTGACGTTAACCTGAGGTTTGATCGGATTCGAGACTCGTGGTTCGAAATCAAATTAGACATGGCCTAAGTCTAATTATTTTTCTCTTTTTTAATTTAAAATTTAAAAGTGCTATCATTATACTTAAAACATTATTATTTATAACTAACCCGATTATAAAGGTCAAATATTAAGAAAAGAAACTCAAGTCCAATCCAAAATCTAGTTAACTCTGTTCGAATATAATGGCTTCAAACTAGGCTAGACGCAGACAAAAATATCATCCTTGACCGAATGTCAACAGGTCATATTCAAGTTAACTAAATTTTAGGTCGGGTTTGGATTTAATGTTGATTCGATGTTCAATTTGAAAGGCTCGATTTTCTATCTAAAATAATGTTATTTTGAAAAGAACTTACTTAAAAAAATATTATTTTAAATAATTCCTATGAATTTAAAAACCGAACACAGTTTTAACCTAACCAATGTTTAGAAACACTTGTCATATTCCAATTAATATCTAATTGTGGGTGGTAATATATTACTTCGTAATGGCTAAATATAAAAATGTTAAAGAGTTTATAAGTGGTAAGAGTCAACTATCTAAATGATTAGTTCTAATTATTTTGGTAATAGTTGACCTAAGCTTAATTCTTATTAACGGGTTCTACACTCTATCCATATTAAAATTTTTAATATGGTATCAGAGCAAGTTTGATTCAGACTATTAATTTCTCGGTTGTTCGTCTGAATGTTTAGTCTCAGTGGCCCGGTCTTGTTACTACTGTGTTTATTTAAAGTGACAACTAAATGTCAAGTCCCAGTTGCACTTGAGGGGGAGTGTTAAAGTATCTCATTTTGACTAAACATGAAAATGTTAAAGGGTTTATAAGTAGTAAGGGTCAACTATTCAAATGACTAGTTCTAGTCATTTTAGCAATGGTTAACCCAAGTTTAATTCTTGTTAATGGACTCTACATTTTACCCATATTAAAATTTCTAATAATAACTAATGATTAAAAATTCAGGCGATTCAGCTAGTTTAATTGTAACAATTTTACACCGATTAATTTTAACTTTTCAAATAGATTAAATTTAATAAATCTAGTTGTTAAAAATCAATTAGTTTATTAATAATAAGTTAATTTTTTAAATTAATAAAGTTATATGAGTTAAAATAAATAAATTAATTTTATTTAATAATTTTCTTTTTTAATTAAGCTTTAAATTTTTGGATAAAGTTGATCTTTTTTTAAGTATGTTTTTTAATTTTATTTACTCTTTAACTAGTTTTATAATGGTTTAATACCGATTAAATTTTTTAACTTAAGAGAATGGTAATAAAATTATAATGAATATAATGAGCAATGAAAATAAATATGACTTCTATTCCTTACTATACTAAGAGGAATAGCCCCTGTTTAGTAGATGGCTGAAAAGCCATATATTAGTTTTTTGAAGGTACCTAACTGGTTGATTATGTTAAACAATTAATATCTTTTGTTTGGTTAACAGTTGATAAATTAGCTTATTCAACTCAACCAGTTGAAAATAAAAAAGCTCTGAAAAAGAGTTTTTTATCCGACTAGTTAACAAAATTTTGTTAGCCTGACAATTGCGCCTTCACTAGAATTGAATAGATCACCAAAAGCTTGAAAACTCGCCTCAAAAACTACATTTTATGAAGCGCGTCTCTACTAAATGGAGTGAGTAAGCTCTAAAAATGTAAAGAAGTATGAGTCTTACAATAAAAACTTTGAATATTTTGTAGCGTTAGTAAAAAGCAACAAAAGAACATACAATGCTTGGTTGTTTAATTCTATTATATTCTACTCCTTCACATATAAAGAAAGGTATTAGTTCTTGTGCTCTTATAATTTCTCATTTTCTACTAGTTTACTATCAAATATTAGAGCATTCAATGTTTGTTATTTCTAAAATATATTAGCGTATCTTATTTTATATTTTTAGATGTATGGAATAATTAGAAATTTTATAATTTAAACAAATTGCTTAACAAATAAGAAATTTGTGTGATTAATAAATTCACTTTTTTTATTTAATTACATCAAGATTAAAAATTTAAATTCTTATAAGAATATTCAGTAAAATACTAAAATATAATATTCATGTTCTGATAATTTTTTTAGGTAACGCCTTCATAAGTAATTTTACACATAAATAGCTACTACGAAGTAGTTAATTTTACCAAAGATTCCTAATAAACGACTGATGTTATCTACTAATTAAATTAATTAATATAATTCGCTATCAACTAACTGTTAATAAAATCAGCTAATAACTAATACAATCTGGTAATTACTAAATAGCGCCATAAAGTATTGCCCTAAAAAGAGACGTAAAAATATTGTTTATCTAATCATAATGTATTACTAATAATTTTTTTTATTCATTCCTTTCTTCCCGTATCAATTAGCCAGGCTAGAATTAAACTTTCCGTACAATTTATGAAACGGCAGTGGAAAGCGTGTTTGGTTCACATGATATCCGTAATTTACTGCCAAAAATTGTGGCTGTAGTGGAGGAGACAGGAGACAGAGTCGGTTCACATGTGGGGGCACTCAAAGCTTAAAAGGACTAACAAGCACTACCTTTATTAGGATTTTTCTTTATTTTTTATTGAAAATACAAAAGCTCATTATTTTTGTTATTATTTTTTATATTGACAGAATAAAATTTACACAAAGAGTACATATATTTATTTTGATAAAAAATAAAATAACATTTTAAAAAATATTAAACTATACATAAACTGTGTAAAAATTAAACAAATCACATGTAAATTATCCTCAATTCAAAATTAGTATAGTTAAAATTTAAAATTGAAAATTTGAAAAATTAAACCTAAACTAATTAGAATTTATAAAAACTAAAAAATTAAAACGAAATCTAACTTTAAATTTATACCAAATTTAAATTCTACAACTTAAGATTAATGAACACAGGTTTAAGTAAAGGAAGTGGTCTCTTTGTAAAAACAAATGAGTAAGATTGTATACATCATGACCCTCTTCAGATTCTTGTAAAGCAAAGAGTCTTGTATATTAAGTACGCTGATTTTTGAACTTAAAATTAATCGGACGTTATATTAAAATTAAATTTATTAAAAAATTTAAACAATACTCAAATATTATATGACATGAGCCTATACTCAGTTGGTGAATATAATGTGAAGTGGCTCACCAATAACACCATTGTTACTTCCACTTTGGATAGATTTTGTGCTAACCAACTCCATTTTTTTAATTAATAAATAATTATTATTTTTATGTGAATTAAATAAACTTTTACAAGTACAAAGATTTCGATTATTTTAAATAATTATTCAATAAAATTACTAATTTAAATCAAACAATAATAATTACAATACTTAATGAGAGTCTCGCTAAAGCGCAGAATTTAGAAAAGTTCAATAATACGTAACCTTATCCTTATCTAATATAGAGAGATTATTTCCAACAAATCCATATGTAATATAAAATATTGATAAATTCTAATAAATTTTAAATTCACATTTATAATATAAAATTTTAAAACTCAACAAATTTCAATTCAAAACTTAATTTATAACTTTAATAATTTTAAATCAATATAAATAAATGAAATAACTTTTAATAAATAATCTAATAAACAATAAACATTTTATATTTTTCTCAATTATTTCTTCTTCTTTTTTTTAAAATTTTAAACAAAGCTCTTTGGACGGGTGGGTGTGATTTTCAAGGTCACAGTCATGTTTCCTGAATGCCCTGAACAGCGCCTGGACATGCGCTAAATTTATGGAAAGCTGTCCAATGGCGGTGGAGTGGAGTTTTATGAGTCAAAAAAGTTAAAAAGCGTAATGAAAAAGATTAAAAATAAGGTGGGCCGAATATTATTTTTAAAATTAAAAATGTAGAATAATTTATTTTTTATTAAATTCAGGTTTGGGCTGCTCAGTCAGTCCCAATAATTTATTTTTTGATTAGATTCGGGTTTGAGCTGTTCAGTCCTAAGTCTACCTGAGGTCTAATTTTTTTTAAGTAAAATGATATTGTCTTGTTTAGAATAATTAAATCTTAAGCCAGTTTGGATTTGCTCCTGTGCCTGGGCCTGACCTAGACCGATCTATTGAAAATAACTAAATTTAAACTTGTGGGTCAGTAGTTGCCGTCCCTAATTAAAACTGTTCCTTTATTTTCTATCATAGCTTTTGGAAATTTGTTATTAACTCTCACTGAAAAGTTGTTTCTTTGTGACCATAAAGTTACAGATTTAAGTCATAAAAATAATCTATTTATAAAATTACAAAGAAAAGATTGCGTATATTATGACCCTTTTCAGATCTCCGTAAAACGGGAAGCCTTATATACTGAATTCGTTTACTCTTTAACCTGTCATTAACTTATACCACTCATTCTTAGAATACATATTGGATAAATTATCAAGGGCATATTATAATTTGCAAATTAATGATAGAAATTTTTTTAACTAATTTTAGTGATTATTAATGGATATTATTATCATAGATAGTAAATTAGTAATATTTTAGTAAAATAAATTTTACTTATTTAATAAGAATAGTCATTTAATTTTAGTAATTATTAATGGTTATTATTAATATTTTAATAAATAAAAATTTACTTGGACCTAAAATCTCTGCAAATTTCCTAAAACGTTGATGTTGGTATTTTTGTTGAATAATTAACTCAATTCCAATTGATGATTGAAATGTTTATACTCCTTGTAAGATTTTTTTTTGAAGATTGAAGTGATTTACAATGTGAATTGTCCCTTTCAAGTTCTTAGATTGGAAGAGTAACAGAGATACTGTTCCTTTGAGCTTACCAGGCATCTTTTAAAGCTTACTGGTGCTTACTTTGCCACCTAATGAAGGTAAGTGTTGTACTATATTCTGCTTTCTGTGGTTCTCATCAACTCTACAAGACCTTTTGTCACCATTTCGCTCGTATGTCTTTACAATGGACATTTATGGCAATACTGTTTGTTTTTATTTCTGATATAATCTCTGTTTTTGGCAGAATTAATCTGTGAAAAGCTTATGCAGTAATGGGTCATTAAAAGCAATTGTTGGTGCAGAAAATAGAGGAAGTGTCATTTTTGGCCTCTCCACTCATTTCATACAGTTAATAATTGACAGCCACAATCTACTTCCAAGCACTTATTATCTCCTGGAAGAACTTTAAACCTGCTAAAAACTCTGGAGTGAGTTCATTCCATTGCTGGTTCTCTGATTCAAGAGGAAGGAGAAAAATGAGAAAGATGAAGCATTTGGGACTGCTCCTCTTCCTGGTTCTTTTCTCTCAAGAGCATGGGATATTTCATCAAGTGAAAGGAGATGATGGGTTCATAAGTGTCAAAGGAGTGCACCTTATGTTAAATGGAAGTCCATTTTATGCAAATGGATTCAATGCCTACTGGCTCATGTATTTTGCAGCTGACCCTTCTCAGAGAAACAGAGTCACATCTGTCTTTGAAGAAGCCAGAGCACATGGCCTTACTCTTGCAAGAACTTGGGCTTTCAATGATGGTCAAGATAGGGCTCTTCAATCCTTACCTGGCTCTTACAATGAACAAACTTTCCAGGTCAATATTTACTCTTTTTTCTTTTTATGTGTTTCTGATTTCCTCTGTTTTTCCATGATCTGGTTTTGCTCTGTTTTGTTATGTTTCTGAAATGCTCTGCTCATACTTTCATTCAAAAAGGGGTTGGACTTTGTAATATCTGAAGCAAAGAAATATGGGATTAAGCTGATTCTGAGTTTAGCGAACAACTATGAGAACTTTGGAGGTAAAAAGCAGTATGTGAACTGGGCAAGAAATCAAGGGCAGTCTGTCTCTTCTGATGATGATTTTTTCACCAACTCTGTAGTGAAAGCCTATTACAAGAATCACATCAAGGTGACTCATTTCTCTTCTATCTCCTCGTCTGTTTCTTTTTCTCTATCGACTCCTTTTCTTTATTTTAATGGATGGTTTCTCTTCTTCTGTTCTGTTTTCACTCACTCTGAGACTAATTGTTGCAACTGTCCCTTAAGTACTTGGTAGAAATTTTATGTAGTGATTAAAATTTTGTTTCTTGTTCCTTGTTTCATAGACTGTCCTCACAAGGCGTAACAGCATCACAGGAGTTACTTATAAAGATGATCCTACAATAATGGCTTGGGAGCTTATGAACGAACCCAGATGCACCTCAGATCCATCAGGAAGAACCATTCAGGTTTTGATGTTAAATGTTTTTGCATTTGATTTCCGTATAATTATTCCATTTTCATCAGATTTCTCGTTGATTTTGCCACTAAAAAGAACCTGTTATGGTGAATCATTTATTTCAATTGCATGAGCTTCTCTGTTACGATCATATATACACAAAATATGATAAAAAGATTACATCTTTTTGAACTTTCTCGAATCTGTGACAGAATTGGATTACAGAGATGGCTTCCTACTTGAAATCCATAGATGGGAACCATTTACTAGAAGCTGGATTAGAAGGGTTTTATGGACAATCATCATCTCAAAAACAGCAGTACAATCCCAACTTTCAGATAGGAACAGACTTCATAGCCAACAATCAGATTACTGGAATCGACTTTGCAACAGTTCATTCCTATCCTGATCAGTGGTAATCACTGGAAAAACATGGAATCCTGTGATTATGTGTTTGTACTCTTAAATTAAAGATTTTTTTTTTGGGCTCATGAACAGGTTAACAGATTCAAACGATCAGACCCTGGAAACTTTCCTGAACAACTGGGTTGGCAATCACATCAATGATGCTCAAAACACGCTTCACAAACCAGTACTCTTTGCAGAATTTGGAAAATCTTCAAGAACTGCGAATTACAATCAGAGAGACCAGTTGTTTGATACCATCTACTCAGCAATCTACTCTTCTGCTAGAGGTGGAGGTGCAGCTGCAGGTGGCATGTTCTGGCAGTTGTTTACTGAAGGAATGGACTCGTTCAGAGATGGTTACGAGGTTGTCTTCAGCGAGAACCCATCAACAGCTAACCTCGTAGCTGCTCAGTCCCAAAAGCTTAACAAGATTCGGAAGATGTTTGTTAGGCTGCGAGACATTGAAAAGTGGAAGACAGCAAGACTTGGTAGTGATATGAAGAACCGAAAGAGTTTGAAATAGAACATTGACGATATCAAGCATTATATTATGAAGCAACCGGGATTTTGCTTGTCTACTAGGAGAAAATTACTACTAATACAGTTTGTCTATAAAGATCGAACCCAAACCTGAGCTTTGGGGATTTCTCGTCCCCAAGTTCTACAAATTCTAATGCTCATGGAACACAAAGTGCTTTTAACTACTTGTATTTGGAAGTGAAAGCTAAAGACTTGTTTGTTTAATTTAGTAAAAAAATATATGTTTAATTAAGTTTCTATTTTTTAATTTTGGTTTTCAATAAAAATTAAAAATTAATTTTTTAAAAATTTTTGCTTCTCATCATAATCTAATTGATCATTAATTAAATATATACTATTTAAATATTTAATATGTTAATTATTCTTAACCATTATGATTGATATAATTTAATTATGATGATTATTTAATAAA
Source organism: Erythroxylum longipes (assembly GCA_027563885.1). Lineage (NCBI taxonomy): Eukaryota > Viridiplantae > Streptophyta > Magnoliopsida > Malpighiales > Erythroxylaceae > Erythroxylum > Erythroxylum longipes. Next base: position 2,079,563 of record JAOQMS010000006.1, on the reverse strand, counting down.
TATATTTTAAATTTAAGGTAAAGACATTGACTTCTCATATAATTTAAGAAATTAAAAAATTTCTAAAAAAAAATTATCCTAGTTTTTAAAATTTTCAAAAAAATTCATTCTTTCATACTTCAGTTAAAAATAAGGTGAAATATATGCGACATGAATATTATATACAGACGAGTCAAATGTTATTGATATGGTAAGCCGATTCAACTATTAAACTCGGCTTGAATTAATTCAAATAGAATTTAATTCATAATTTAAGATAATTATAATAAATTATTGGTTTGAGTTATTATTCAAGAAAAAATTATTAGTTTGAGTTGAGTTTAATTAATTTGGTTCGAGTTTAAGAACTGAATCAAATCATCAAGTAAGTAGTATTTGATTGGTCCATATGTGCATGTGTCTTATTGTTATTTTTTAACGAGAGAGAGAGAGAAACTTTTCTTAAGTTTGTAGAACTATATTACAATTTCATGTCTTTTACCCTTAAATTTACAATTTATAAAGTTCAAAATGTAAAAATATTTAATAATTAAATATCAAATATTTAATTCTAAATAATAATATTATTACAATTTCATGTCTTTTACCCTTAAATTTACAATTTATAAATGTATAAATATTTAATAATTAAATATCAAATATTTAATTCTAAATAATAATATTATTTAATCATTAATGTATATTAATAAATAAATATATTTATTATTGAATATCCTAGAAGATACTAGTATAAAATTATTAACTTAATTAATTCATAAAATTAATTTTATATTTATATTTTATTTACTATTTAATTATCATCAATAATAAAAGTGTAATTATATTGTTATTAATATTAATATTTTTTGTTTTTATTTAAATTTAAAAATAAAAACCATAAAATAGAAGTGTTATCAAATAGCTAAGATCCAAGTGATTTTTAAATTTAAAAAATTCAAAATCAAATAATATCATATTGATTTTTAAATTTAAAAAATTCAAAATCAAATAATATCATTTTCAAAGTCGTTTCAAAAAATAAAATTAAAACGTCAAGTGAAATTTATCAGTCATTTGTCCAGGTATGGCAATCCGACCTAGCCCTATCCGTCCTGAAGTCAACGAGCTTGGCCCTAACAGGTCATGAGCAGAACTCAGGTCAGGGCTATCCAGGCCCGACTTGCCCAAAGTCTGACCAAAAGTGACAAAACGATGTTTTTTTATCTTAAAAAAAAGTTAATAACTCTGGCTGAGCAACCCCATTCGACCCGGTTCACGATTATGGCTACCCCCAACTAGCCCATATCTAAGTCCGACCTATGATCTCATTGGATAGGTCTGATCGATTGCCAAACCTATTATTATCATCATCTTCAATTTAAAGCCTTTTCAATTAGGGATGATAAAACCAACCCGACCTACTTTTGGGCCGGGTTGACCAAACCACGGGTCGACTATGGCGGCCTGGTCACAGGCTGACCATGGTCCTCAGTCCCGGCCCGACCTATGGTCTACCTGTTATTTCCAAAATGACATCGTTTTGAAAGTTTTTTACTTAAAAAAATAAATGACAGGCTGGCTCGTAGCCTAAGTTAGTCAACCCATAAACGGGCCTAACTATGAGCTAATATTACCTGACCCGACTAATTGAAATCTCTACTTTTATCAAGAATTCAAATGATTATTGCCCAAAACAAGAAAAATTCAAAAGACAAGAATCATAAGCCCATGAAATGGAAACCACAAAAGAACCAATCCAAGTTCCATGTGAATATACAAAAGCCCAAAAGACCACATATTTTTTGAGCAGCCTCATCTTCACCATCACCCCTTGACATCTCTGTGCCTCTCTCTCCACATAAAGACAAAAACAAAAAAAATGGCTCTTAGTCTAACCAACACCTTCCTCCAAATCAACCAACGTCCATCTTCTGCACTCCTGCCCTTAAAGAAGGTAACTTTAAGTCCAAATCTCGAAACCCAATTGATAAATTTTCATCCTTTTGATGATTTTTGCTTTGCCCGTTGGATTTTAGGCGAAAGTTGGTGCAGTTGCGGGAAATTACGGAATGCAAGTGAGTTGCAGGAAAAAGGATATACACCCGGAATTCTACCCCGACGCGAAAGTGTATTGCAACGGCGAGCTTGTGATGACCACCGGTGGGACTCAGAAAGAGTACGTGGTTGATGTGTGGTCCGGCAACCACCCGTTTTACCTCGGTAACCGCTCGGCCGTGCTTGTCGACGCCGACCAAGTGGAGAAGTTCCGCAAGAAATTTGGAGAGCTGTCTCAGATTATGGAAATCCCTGTTCTTAAAGGAGAGATTGTGATTCCTTCTAGGCGCAAACCAGCTGGAAAAGGCAAGAAAAAGTAGAGAGCAGACAATGTAGCTGGATCCCTGGTTTGGAGGTAATAGGGGGTTTTGTTCATTGGTTTGTTAGTTATCCGGTGGTTGTAATTTGACTTGCTAGTGTTTGATGAAATGCTTATATGAATATGATTAGTGCTTGAAGTTTTATACTTGAAGCTTGTAATACTACAATTGCTTGATTCATATATGGATAAGTCACTAAGAATTGTAACCAAGGAGTATTAAGATAAAGTAAATCTATTTGAGTTCCAAAATTTTCGAAGGGAACCAAAAAGTATGATGGATTGGACAAAATGTAACTATATCATTTGTGCTTGGACTTCGTTTCACGGTAATAATTACATGCTAGTAGATCAGATATCTTGTGTTCAAAGCATTTCCTACGAAGTAGAGTGGATTGGACAAGGACTTCCATAGACTGGGTTCTTAGTATTTTGTAAAACCTTGTGAAAGGAAATCCTTGATGTTTTTGAATGGGATACTATCTTTAACCTGCCTTCTCGATATCCACAAGCTTGATTTTTGATTAAGTGCACTTTCAGACACGTTTCCTTGCCCCTTTGACGCATCTATGCTATTCTCTTGGTCCTTTTTGTTGTTCTGCTGGTTCCTCGGGCAAAAGATGCGTTGGATTCCAATGTGTTTGCTTTCAAACTTGCAAACGGTGTTGGTGTTTCTTCAGGTGAAAACACTTTGATGACAAATTTAGTTCAGGCGTGAAGGGAACGTTTAAAGAGAGGTAAGTTACCTTCTGTTTGAACATGAACTCTCTTTTATATCGGCAAGATTGTATGGCACATGGATCGCCATTCTCTATTTTAAACGGGGACAAGGTGTAATCTGGGAAGCTGAACTATCCTGATGGTTGATTGTTGCAAGTTGTGAAATTTGTCTTAGTGGATAATGGGTTGCGCTGACTGTTACTGAGTGTAGAGTGCGGACCTGGGTTATCACTTTTCTTTCTCGAATATTAATTTTGTCTTGGGATGAGTTTAGTTTAATGAATTCCTGGAAGTGTACCTGAATTGAAAGGTAATCTAGGCGATTTCCCTAAATTTCTGCCGTGGACAGTGGAGAACTGGAGATACTTCTTATAACGATATACCGAAGGATTGAAACTTCGCGAAGTTATGAATGTTGCTTTCCCTGCAGAGTTTAGAGAAAATTGCAACTATGAATTTCCATATCTTGCTTCTTCTGTTTTGAATCATATTGTCAAGCACTCGGATTAGCACATGAAATATCAGAAATATGCAAAATCCTGAGAACTGGGCGTTACAAGCTCTGCTCATTGTACCTTTCCAGTTTCTACATTGACAGGATGCAGTAGTCGGAATTACTGCAGAAACCTGACCATGTTCTGCTGCAGTCTCCTCCTAACGTCTTCCTTCTGTTGGTACCATCTCTGAGAAATAAAATCCTGGTCACAATTTTCATGGAAGTTCAATGCAAGGGCAGGTCCTTTGCATGGATCCACACAAGGGATATAGTCAAAGACTAGAAGAGCAAGCTTGACGTCCAAGATACCTGGAAACAATTTCTGATCTCCATGAGACCTCTCAATAGGATTCAAACCCAGATGAAGTGTTCACCATCTGTTATATAAAAAAGAACGAACGAATGAATCTTATAGGATCTTCAAGAAATTCTTCGATTTTTACCAAAAGTAACAAAAGTAGGAGCAAAGAAACATCAGATTGGAAGTCTTGTTCTTAACGTGATGAACATGCAAATATCAGCAAAATTGGATCTTACAAGATGGGATTCATAATAGGTAAATCTCATGTCTCCTTGGCTTCTTTGACACTGCATATAATGCCAGATTCCTATACCCTCTAAGAATAGTAAACACACTTTCATAAGATTAAACTGTCCAATGGGTGATTAAAAAAAATTCAGTCTTTAAGTCCGAGCTTGAGCTTGATGCAACCCGATTTCTAATAATTGATCAGATCTAAAAAATTTGTCAAAGTCAAATTTGATCGGGATCAAATACTTGCGTTTCGGTCTAAGACTAATTTGTTATCTCTAATCTTTGTTTCACATCTGGTTGGTTAAAATCGAACCTGAGTTACAAAGATATGAAACTTTTAACATCATGGAAACTTCCATTTCTTCTTGATTAAGCTTAAACAACTTTTTGTTTACCTTAACTTTTTTTAACACTCATTTCTTCTTTCCCTGAAACTGAAACACTTGCCGCTTCTTCATCTAAAGACCATTGTAGACTACTACTTTATCCCCATGGATAAGTAAGCTCCTGTTACCATTATATCGACACATTGACACAGTCGACATCAATCAGAGCTTAGGTCTTTGCAAGAAGTTTAAAAAACTCTCCAAGTAAAGAAAAAGAACTAAAGATTAGTGGGCAAGTGGCAGAATTTGGCCTCAAGATTCCATTTTTTCTCCCCATTATGGGCAACCAAAAGTAATGCTCTTAATTTACGCAACTAAGCTTTTCTTAAGTTGTCCTCTCCTTATGATATCTTGTAAACCATTGACTGTAAAAGCTTTATATATATATATAAATAAAATTATAGTAAAGGTTAGATCTTAATACTTTATTCATGTTTCCACCAAAAGTTGAGGATTATTAAGTTGAATGATTGGATTATAATGCTAAAGAAGAATGTATTTATGATAAACAAATCTAGGATTGAATTGGATAGTCTCCCTAGTGGCGCACATAATCCCCTAAACAAACTACAAACAATAATGTCTAATAAAAGTCCCACAGAAATACAAGATCTGAAGAGGTCCAATAATATGCAATTTTAATTTTATTACATATAATTGTTTTGATCCCTAGTTCGGTCAACTCAGATTAAAATCAGACCGGGACAAAATTGTCAAGCCTAATAAGAATCCTGACGCTCATAAAAAGTAAAAAGAGGCGTAATGACACTACTTTTTTTTTTTTTTTTAACTTAGGGCTATAAAGCATTATAAAGTATTAGCAACGGCCTTACCCGTACTACAGGAGAAGGTTACTATCAGCTTCAACTCCACGACTTTACCAGCAATTGAAATAATCCTGAATTGTTAACCTACAGAAAGATTCAATGTTTTTCACTTTAAAGGCTACAGTATCCAACCATGTTGGGACACGTAACAGGTTGATGATGATGTGGCAGGACCAGCTTCACTAATTGGTGAGTGGGATGTTCTGTATGTTTAGAACTCCACGTGGCACCTATGGCCGTGGGCCACGTTCTTGGGGGAAAGTAGGGTTTGCATTATTATTGGTTAGCTTTATCTAGTCTTTAAAAGAATTTACTTTAGCTTTGTGTTGTAGCCTTGTTTTCCCACTAACTTTCGCTAGAAAGTTTACTTAGCCAAGAAAGGTATTCTCTTTTCATCTCCTCCGATAAAAAGAGGTTAGTTAATTTTCCTATGCAAGTTTCTTGGAATATTTTACTTCCAAAATATGATAAAAAAGCAATATTATAGCTATAGTAAGTAGGAGAATAAAATTTTATTTCAATTTCTATCGGCTAAAGTCGATGTCAGTCAAGAAAACGAATCCCATATTGATTAACGAGAACCACTATAGTTCTTAAAAATAATTTTTGATTCATTTAAAAGTATTTTCCAAGATTATGAATCGTTTAAAACAAGTTAAAATGAAAAAAATTGTAATTGATTAAATCCAACTGATTCTTAAAATAAATAACATGCATGTAAAAAATCAATACACCAAATATTACACCTTAATTAACTAGATTTATTAATAAATTATCCATATTAAAGCTAAAACCCTACCTAATCAAATAAATCTACCAAATAATTAACTATCAATGCTTTCTCTTCTCACTTGATAGATTCAGTTCCATCTTATTTGAGTAAATTAGTGTGTTGAGAGATTTTTTTTATTGATAATTTTGATTAGTTCGCACGTAATTTGTCATAATCATATCCGAATTGTCAATAATTCTCATCCGCAAATATCGTAATCACATGTAACTATCATTCATATATCCCATATTGTTTCATGGTTTGAGATAGTTTAAGGTTCACTCCAGTTATAGCTCACATCAACTTTTCTTATCCTTTTACCATATTTGTTCATTCTTGTGTTTTTCTCGTCAATGTGTTCAAACTTCCAAAATTGGCAAGACTGAGTTTTCAATATATCTACCATAAGATTTCATCTACTACATGGCATTTTTTTACTTGGAATTTCATATTTAATCCATGCTTAATTTTCCCTTTTTGAATTAATTACTGATAAATTCTTCATATAAGAAAAATAAAAATTGGGTTTAGTCCAATTTAGGGTTGTGAATTAAATTAGTTTTTTTTTTCTTGGTGAAGAAAATAGTTAGTCAAAAAGTGTGATGTGTTAGTGAATAAACTAGTGTACAAAAAGAGGTTGAAGTGTCAATCATGGAGTTGTATTAATCTATGTGACCACCCAAAACCTAATATGCTGTCTGTTTTCTTGGTTTGTTACAGTTAAAAAGTTTAGAGGGACAACACCTTTTTTTATGTTATCTTTATTGTTTGATGATTCAAAATCTTCTCAAGTTGTTCGTTGAATTGATATTTTATAATCGTTAAAACTCTATTCATGTTGGAATTTGTTACATCCTTATACTAAGATTTAAAAAATTAAAATGAAAACTTAAGTGTTTTATGCAAATATTAAAGTAAGGGGCCACTGTCAATATTTATCGAATATCTTCATATAATGTAATTATTAGCTTATTCTTATTAAACTCGTTGTGAGTGTGCTTTAGATTAATTGTGACACATTATTTACATTTATTTTTATTTTTCTTAATATATTAAAAAATGACAAATTTGATCCAACATGACAAATTTAATGTTTAGATTCACTTTTTAAACTTTTTTCAAAATAATATCATTTTAGACAATTCAAGTCAATTCGAGTGATTTCTTGAGGGTCCAACTTGACCCAGGCTAATTCATTGCCAAGTCTAGATTAGTTCATCACCAATTCTACACAATTGTTTAGTTGATTACTATCTAACTTCACTCTCCAACCTTTCTTGATGTACTAATTAATTTCCATTTTCCAACCAAAATCTTACCTTTTATGTTACGTGCAAGAACATGAAGAGCCTACTAAAAGTCAAACTCTATTAAAACTTTAAAGGGAGGCACTTTAATTTTTCTAGAACATGTAAGCTTTTATGTAAAGTGTTTTTAACTTTATACCTAATCAACTTAGCATTGGTAATAAAGGATTTGAACTCTGATTTTACATTATCTTTGGAAATACCTACAAATAATCATTTTTATCGCACCTATAATCATCACTTAGCATGTATATACTTGCACATGAGCATACTTGTGTTGATACAATAAACAAATAATAAATTATTTAAAAAATCTTAATAAAGACGAAATATTAATTATATCTAAATCTTTATTTCATAACACGACATATATAATTTTATAATCGTTTATTAAATACGTGTCAAAAGTTAATTATATTAAATTATAAATCAATATATTAAAATATAAGAAGAATTAATAATACCACAAGTAATTTCAGCTTAATAAAATTTATAAATCATAATATATAATGTTACAGAAGATATAATTAATATTTTACACATAATTCATAATTTTTGAAAATAATTTACCTTAAATGAAATATATAACTCAGAATTTATTATACTATTTTGAAATAAATTTTATGTTAAGATGTGACATAAATTAATGAACAATATTTTGTTTTTGTTTTTCTTACGTGGCTTCTTTTTCACCTCAAACATAACTAATTAAAATGGACCGACTAAACAGTTTAAAGCAAACTTTATACTTATAGCATTAATAGTTGACACAGAGCATATAAAGCAGAAGAAGAAAACATACTAAAGTAAGCGGTTGGTTTGTGTAACTTTACAAGTCCGAAATTAAATGCAAAAGTAACCATTCACTTGGCTCACTCTTGGAATCCCCAGAAAAAGGAAACCAAACGCATTATCCTGATGAAGAGCAAAAGTAGGAAGAACTTATCACAGAAAGCTCAAAGAAAAACCGTGACCATGTCAAGAAAATATATACATTCGGTGAAATTCATTTTCGAAACAATTTTTCTATTAGTTAAAGATAAGATTACATATTACGGGGTCTTTTTAAACTTTACATTTTAGCGAAACTTTTATTAGATAGTTTTTATTGTTGTATCGGCAAAATTTACGGAGAATTATTATTGAATAAGTGTAATACTTTACTAATTATGTATTTTGAATAAATTATTTAAATAATTAATAATTTAAAATCAAATAATAAATTTACTATTTAAATTTATTGTTCCAAATCTAATTAAAGAACTAGCGGGCACTATCATATTGGTAGTTATTTCGGTTACAACCTTATGCCTTTAGTAGTTAAACAGTTCATGTATCACGTGTTTTCTTTGATCCACTTCCACAACTACTGGAAGGTTTAACTGTCCCCTTTTTTTTTTTTTTTTCCTGTACTTGTTGGGTTCTTAGGGTCAAATGTTTCATGGGGTTTCACCAAATGTCCATCTGATACGACCAAACCAGAGAGTTGAAGCTGTCTCATCGTCTATGTCTCACAGTTCATGAGTATCCCATGCAAAGGCCTATATTCAAAGATCAGCCATTTGCCTTTTTTCCCTTCACTTTACCTTCTTTTTATTCTCTTTTATTCTCTACTTGAGACTCTTAGCCAGTGAGCTTTTCATTTTTCAAATTATAAAAATTTTGAATCATCTAATTTTTTAATTATAAAAATCTTGAATCGTCCAAATTTTTTGATTCGGTTTTTAACTTTTTGGTTTGATTTATTTTAACAGCACTTATGATTAAAAATCGATTAATTTATTAATTATCGATCAATTTTAGTAAATTAATAAGTTTTTATAAACTAAATTAAATCAATTAATTTTTATTTAACAATCTTTTTAATTAAACTTTAAATTCTTCAATAAGCAAGAAAAATCTCTTTCAAACATATTTTAAAATTTTTAATTTTATCTAATCTTTAGCTAATTTTATGACGGTTTAATACTGATTGAATATTTTAAACTTTAAACCTTTTGTTATATCAGTTTAATTTTCGGTCCAGTTTTTAAAACTTTGTGTTCAACTTTATTAATATGGTTAGTATTTTTTATTTATAAACCAATTTTTAATTTGCAGATCAGTCATAATTTCGTAACAAACATTCACAATTATTGCAGTAATTTGCAATTGTGGAGTAACTCACATGTATTAAATATTTCATATAATATATAGAGCTAAATTTGATTTATGAAAAAAAATATTTAAGCATAAAAAGTTAATAATTAATTATTTTAGTAATGTTTATAATTATTATGATCAATGTTAACTAAATCATATATGTATATCATGAACCATTTCATGTCCAGAATTAACTTAAATAATATGAATTATAAATTTATAATAATTACAGAAATTACCGAAATAATAATCATATAAGTATAAATAGCGGCACCATTAATGGAGAGAATGTAAGATTTGTTAATTGTTTTTATAATTTGGTTGATGATTAGCTTAAAAGATATAGTTCGGTATGGTTCAAAAGTTCATATATATGAAAAAGACTCAATTATACGATTATTATTTTAGTATTTTTTGCAATTATTATAATCCATATTAATTAAAGTATTTTTATATATGATACATTATTTGTTGATGTCATAAATCCTTTTTTGCATGAAAAATGCTATTGCATATTAAATGAAAAAATCCATTGATTAAACTTTTCTTTTCGGTTTTTAACTTTTCAGTTTAATTTACTTTAATAACTTTTATTATTAAAAATTGATAAATTTATTAATTAATTTATCAATTTTCATTAATCATTAAATTCTTATAAACTAAAATAAATTAATTAATTTTCATTTAATAATCTCTTTTTTCAATTAAACTTCAAAATCTTCGATAAGTAAATATAACATCTTTCAATCATATCTCAAATTCTTTAATTTTATTTAATCTTTACCTAGTTTTATGTCAGTCTAATGCCAGTTGAATCTTTTAAAACCTTAAACCTCTTGTTTTATAGGTTTAACTTTCAATTCAGTTTTAAAAACATTGATCTTCGTAACCATTAAATGTTGTTTAAAATATCTTTGTACATTAATAAATAACTTAAAGTATTTAACAATAGTTTAGAGAGCATTGACTGTGAAGATCATCAAAATAACGACTCCCTAATTTTTAAATAATAAAATAGTAACTTTCTCAATAATTGAAATAATTTTTATTAAATTGAACTTTATAATAACTTAACATTTTTCATTAAAAATATTAATAAGGGCAATTCCTATGTCTTCCCTAGCCTAAAATAAATTATGAGAGAAAATAGATCAAGTGAAAGACCAAATCAACATAAAACCAAGAGCATCATTTTGGGTGGACCATGGTCTAGCCACACAAGCTTTAAGTTTTTAAATGATAAATATAAAGTTTCCACTTTTAAAATGGCTAAAGTATGAAACACCAAATCTCTCTCTTTCTAATTTCCCTTATAAAAACCCTCCCCACCCTCTCCAAGCCAATAGATGAGATCTTACACTATAGTCTATACTCCAAAACTAACATAATACCAAACCAAAGAGAAGACCTCAAACACACACACACTCTCTTTCTCACATTCTCTTTAGTTTCCTTATTTTCTCTCTCACTTTCCTTCTCTGCAAATCATCTCCTCCAAGCAGCCACACCGAAACCCTACTACCCTCTTCTTTACATATATGTGTTACCCTTTACAAGGCAAAGAGAAATCAACCCAAGATGGCGTCGTTTGAGTTTGACAAGGTTAAAGCGGAGAAAGCTGACGCCTTGAGGAGGTACAAGATCAAAAGAAGCTTCACCCTCTGTTTACGTGTAACGGGAGCGTTGGTTTTCCTTTCATGGTCCTTCATGTCCATTCCCGACATCCTAGGATTTGCCTACAGTTGTGTTCCTCTTCTTAGAGCAGAGTTCTCCGTCTTTGTCCTCGTAAACGTCATCGTTTTGCTTGTTTATCGTTCATCCACTAACGGAGGACATGACGCCGGTTTTCGGCCCGATCTCTACGACCAGTACGTTTCTCGTTCTTCTTCTTCTTCATCGTCGTCGTCGTCTTCTTTATCTTCTACTCGGCGGAACACAACCGGCTGCGCGTGCAGACAACTTTTCATATCTCATGCCCCCGAGATTCCTCCCAGGGAAGTCAAGCTTCAGGTCAAACGAACCGTCCGCAGCAAAAGCGCGGACTACGCTCCACTGGCCAAGAACTTGACTCGCGAGTTGACCTTGAAGAACACCAAACCTCTCCCAGAGAAAGAGGCGAAGCAATTCGCGAGGACTCGGTCGGAGTTGAGTGCGTCGACGGAGAAGAGGATTCGTCAACGAAAGCTCCGACCATCGGAGACGGAGAATGAAAGACATCTGGTGGTCGACGAAGACTACAGAGAGGCGAGAAAATCAATGGAGGAGATGAACAGCGAAGAGTTCAGGCGAACAGTAGAGAGTTTCATTGCTAAGAAGAAGAAGATTTTAATGGACGAGAACCATGCTCTCATGTCCGAGGCAACAGGAGAGCACAAGATCATTGCTTACGTGTAATCGCAGTAAGAAATAAAAAATAACCACGAGCAGTAATTACTATTTAGGTGAAAATCTATCTCGATTTTTACTTTTTTTACCTCCCCTTTTTTGTTATATTACTTCTCTTTAAGTTTCCAGCTGGATTGGAATGTACAGGCAGTGTAATATTAGTTATATATTTTTTCAGAAGTAATTTAGTTGATATTAATTATAATTAATATTCATCAAAATTATCAAAATTAAAACATTATTATCAAATTTTGAATAAATCTTAATGATAAAATAAACAATTAAAATTATATTTGTAGTTTAGATATTAAAATTTTACTTTTAAATTAGGATTTCAAAATAATTATTTAAACCAAATATTTTACTTTTTATTGGAGTTCCTTGTCCTCAAAACAAGGCAAAACTTTTTTATACTAAAAGCAGTAATTAAAAATTTAAAAACCCAATTGGTTCGATTTAACCAAGAAATTTTGTCGATTCAGTTTTTAATTTTTCGGTTCGATTTACTTTAATAACTTTTATTGTGAAAAAGCACTCAATTTATTAATTAATCGATTGAATTTTATAAATTAACAAATTTTTATAAACTAAAATAATTCAATTAATTTTTATTTGATAATATATTTTTAATTAAACTTCAAATTCTTCTATTAGTAGGGATAATATCTTTTAATTATATTTTAAATTCTTTAATTTTATTCAATTTTCAACCAGTTTTATGATGTTCTAATACTAATTGAACTTTTTAAACTTCAAACTTCTTATCTTACCGGTTTAACCTTAGTTTTTAAAATATTAATCAAAACAGAAGATTCTGGGTTTTGTTTTGTACTTGCAATTATTTGAAAAGTTCTAAGGTTTTGGGATTTCAAATTCTATACAAAGTTTATATGATTAAAGGGGTTTGGTAAAAAAAAAGGACAAATTCCTGATTTATTTTAACTTAAAATAGGTTCTTATCATAAGAGACTACACCGTCATTAACCTTAATTACCCGTAGTTAAGTTATAATTGTACATGAGATTCTTGTGCTCGTTACAATGTTTCAATTCTGTGTCATTTAATTTTATCCACGCATTTGCATGAATTTCACATAAATATCATTTTTTAATATATTAAGAAAACAAAAAAGTAGGAGGGGGCATGGGGCCAAAATGTTTTGTGTTCGAATCTCCTTATCTACACTTTCTCGATCGAACTTGTTGTACAGGACTTGCCTAGTACAAAGTATCTTATTGACGTGATTTGCAGACTATTGCGTCAATCTGGAGGTTTACTTAATGTGCATTCAAAGGATAGCAACCGCGAGTTCCTTTATTTTATAAAAATAAAGTATAAATAAAATTTAATAAAACATAGTAGGAAATAATTTATGAGAACAGAATATCTTGTCATTAGACGGTTGTTAACTCCATCATTAGTAGTATTCACAAGAAAGTCGACCTTTTGAAAATTTCACCAAATGTAAGTAAAACTCAAACTATCGGACGAACTAACGGGGCGTTTGGTTTGAGGGTGGGGTTGACTATGGATATGGATATAATAGTAGAAGGGGATAAGAATGGGTATGAAAATAAAAAAATTATGTTTGGTTTATAACTTGGGTTTCTGTATTAATACCAATAATATTGTTTAGTTTGTCGTCGGCCTCAAAAGTTGGCTATCTTCAATTGAAAATTAGTCTCTTTCAATAATTTCCATCTTCTCTTTTTAGATTTATAAATGTAATAGTCCAGACTACCTAGATATTGTTTGCTTTGAATTACTTATTAAGTCAAGGCCCTTACGATTTTACTCTTTTTGTACTCAAAAAAACGCATTTATAGGAAAGAAGTATCCGTACCCTTATAAAGCGTACATTATTTTTCTCTTCAACCGATATGGGATCTTACAATTCACTCCCTTAGAGCCCAGTGTTCTCGCTAGTACAACGGGTTGAGAATCGGCTCTGATATCATTTGTAATCGCCCAAATCACTCGTTCACAGATATCGTCCACTTTGGATTGCCTATCGAGCCAAGGCCCCCACAGTTTTGTTCTTCCCGCACTCGAAAAAACGTGTCTATGAGGAAGAGGTATCTATAACCTTATAAGATGTACTTTGTTCTCCTCTCTAACTGATGTGAAATTTCACAATCCAAAACGGCCAATATCTGTGGACGGATGGTCGGGGCTGTTACAATAAATTCATTCAAAAGTCTTTTTTTATTTATATATAAAATTTAAAAGATGCTTGTCTTATTTTATAAGATTTGATTAAAAATAAAATAAATTAACTTATTTAAAATACTTCTATTTTTTACCATTTTTATTTTTATTATTTTAATACAAATTTATTTTTTAATATCTTCGTATTTTTTAATGTATAAATTACTCTCTCTCTCTGTTATACTTGAATCTATATTGTATTTTAATTATAAGTTATTGTGCATGTCTTGTGTCTTTTTGTAGTATAATACTTCTCAAAGGAATGAATCCTATTTTCATTATAAGAAAAAACTATTTAATCTTAGAAGGCAGATATTTAATTGGAGTAATGAAGAAATTAAGGAGCTTCACGTTAGGGATGATTTAGAACCTTTTGACATTTCTTTATTTTGTTGCATTGTGATGTGACATTCAATTAGATATAAGGCAAAATTAAACTCTTCCCTTCCCTTGTAGGGACACCCAACCACATACTAAACACTTGTTCTTTGTTCTTTCTCTTCAACAATTTTCTTCTTCTTTGTTTTGCTTTGTCTTTTTAGTATCTTTTATCCTACTTGGTGAGACCCATTTCATAGGTCGAGTGGAGGAGACAATGGATTGTTCATGGTGATTGTATTTTGGACTTTGTGCCTTCTTTCTTGTGAAGATGCATGTGATTATCCACTTGAAGTGGAAATAATGAACTAAAATTGAATCTAAAAGTTTGTTACATTTATTTCAATTGAGTATATTGATGATAATAGGTTAGTCGAATCCGAACCAGCTCAAAATTTTAGTTGAATTTAAACAATTTAAAATCCTTTTGAATTGGATTTTTCGATTAAATTTTGATCTATTAATTTTAAATCAAGTTAATTTTGTCATTGTTGAGTTGTTAAAAGATTTCTTTTAAATACACAATTTAAAGACTATTATATATTTTAAAAAGGTCAATTATAGATTCTTATTATATAATATAATAATAATCATCTCAATAATTTCAATAACATCCCATTGCGATGTCTATTTAATCCGTACATAATTAAAAGAGAAAACATTGGTATGGAAAGGTTTGTATTATTTGGAAGCTTTCAATGTGTTTTGAGACTCTTTGACTTTTAAAAACTCCATATAATACAAACTTCTTAACTATTTAAGCACATGACTCTTTGTTTGCTTCTCATCTGTTACTTGTCTTCTCTTTATCCTAAATAAGTATCCTCTCCTTATGCATAATTTCAGTTCCATTATTTAGCACATTCAGAACAGCCTATGTTGGTGCTTAATAATAGGCATGGCACTGGGATGGAATTAGACTCGACCCATAGCGACTCAAATTCAACAAGCCTGACTTGAATTGAAAAGGTTTTAGGGCTGAGTTCAAACTCTTTTTCTAAATTTTTGAATTTTGGGTTTGACCCGAGCTTGATTGTCCAATTCGGTCCGGTCTAAAGTTTAAAAGTACTAAGTAAAAATGACATCTTTTTAAAGAAAATGATTGATTTTCTAAATTTTAAATTGAAACAGAAAAAAAGTTCGAGCCTGAATCCAATTAGATTTGAATAGTCTAAGTCTTGATTGTACTCAGACTCCAATCAGATTCAGTCTTGAATTGTTACCTTAAGTCTAATCGAGTTTTGAGTTGAGTTGGTACGAATACAATCAATATTTAAACTACTCAATTCAATCGGATTCAGGCTCGAATTATATATCTTGAGCCTAATCAAGTTTCGGATTGAGTTAGACCCCAATCTAAATATAGTCAAGATTTAGATTACCTAAATCCAATCACTACCTTGAGCCTAATCGAGTTTTGGGTTGAGTTGGACCCCACCCAATGCCATCCATGCTTAATCATCATTCAACTTGTGAGGTAAAAAAGCTAGTAAGGTTATGGATTGATACTCGTCATTGCTTTGATGGCATTTCCATGTTCATTGCTCAAGTTGTACCTATTGATGGATTATTTATTAATTGAATAGCTTATTCTAACTCAACTTGGTCTTTTTCTTATGGAATTAAAGAATTATCAGTTTATAGTTTTCTCCCACCCTTTTTGACTTTGACAACGACTTTTCTGTATAATATGATGGAGCAACAACTAGCTAGTGAACTAACCCTTATATAACAGTAAGAACATAGGTGCTTCAGTCCATATTAAATTATGAACACCACATTCTGTTTATCACTGAGTGGAGTTTGAATCAACGAAACAAGCTATATAGGTTCTGAGTCATTGTAAAGGATATTAGGGAACGAAGGCACATTAAAATTTACAAAAACTAATTAAAACAAATATGATATTTTATTTTAAGTTGCTAATTATTTAACAATTTATTTAAAACAATCAATTTATAAATTATTATATGCACACAATAATTCATCCAATATACAATCAAAAGATAATAATTCGGACAAGAACTATTGAGTAATAACCTTGTTGTCTCTCAAGTTTGTCATTTCTTTTACTTCCATTGGTAGCTAGCTGTCTTTAATGATGACCATTTCTTTCAACTTGGAGTAATAAATCGGGTCCCTAACAATAAGCATGACATGTATCAACAGCAACTTGGGTATGATTTTTTTTTTATTTTAAAACACAAAAAGGCAAGAGTAAATATCTAAAAGCTCAACTGGTTTGACCGGTTCTACTATTAAATCTTGAATCTTCAACTTTTCGATTCGATTTATTATAATAACTTTTATTGTTAAAGCTGATTAATTTATTAATTAATTGGTTAGTTTTTATTAATTAATCATTTTTATAAACCAAACGTAATTAATTAATTATCATTTAATAATTTATTTTTAAATAAACTTCAACGTTTTCAACGGATAAGAACAATCTTTTTTAATCATATTTTAAATTCTTTAATTTTATTCAATATTTAGTCAATTTTATGACAATCTAATATCAGTTAAATCTTGTAAATCATAAACCTCTTGTCTTATTGGTTTAGCTTTTGATCTGACTTTTAGACCGTTTCTCAGAACCTAAATCTATAATTTATATGGATAAGACTAATTGAATTGATTAGAGGTAAAGGAAACTAGATTACATTGATTAATGACAATGAAATGAGATCTTAATAACACATGAAAAGGTGATAATGATTGGCTTGAACATGAAATTTAATCCATGTTGCAACATGACATTACATTATACCTAAATAATAAAAAAAATAGAAGTCTTTGTCCCCACATTTGTTTTAGGGATTCCCAACTGCCCATTCTTAATATGCTTTTTAATCTTATCTAGCACATATAGATTTGGATATTTATTCTTGTTGATTTGCCAACTTAACAAAGCAAAAGTCTTATGAAAAACCATATAATAGCTAATAGGTTAATTATACTCATACCCTTTGTAGTTTAATTTTTTATTTTAAACATTATTATTTAATATTATTTATTTATCACATAATCATTTTCACTATATTTCATTAATTTTTCATCTATTTATAATTTTATAATAACACAATATTGAAATTTAAGAATTTTAATATTGTATAGTTTTAAATTAAAAAACTAATAGAATATGATGAAGGAGATTACAATAAACAACAACAATAATTTAATGAAAGTCTCGTTGATTGGGAGTCTGGAAAGATCCAGAAGTACATAACTTTATTCCTAACTGATTGAGAGGTTATTTTCGATAAATTTATATAATTAAATTAATAAATAAATATTAAGAAAATAATTAATAATTTTAAAATATAAGAATCAAAATGAAAAATATTAAATATTTGCTTTCATGGTCTATGAAAACTAATAGACATTTGCTTAAATATATCTATTACATGTAAAATGTGCAAAAATTGATGACCACGACCCATTTATAGCAGTGAAAAGAAAAAAAAGTGGTAAGTAGTGTTGACTAGTTGGGTATGGCTGCTGCCTTATTGCCATTAAAATACTACTCAGATGCTCTCATCACCTGCTCTACTAGACTAATCGTAAGACTCCATTTTAAATCCCATTAAAAAAGGTTAATTAAAAAATCTTCAATTATGAAAAACAATACTGTGAATGCTGTACTGAAATTAGTATCAAATTTGGTAATAGCATAGTACGTTATGGTATTAATCAATTATCACTTCGGATAATTTTGTAAAATTATTTAAAAAATCACTTAATTTTATATAAATAAAAATTAGTTTATATTATGGATAAAATTGAATTTTTTAATTTTTGTTTTAATTGTTTCATTTATTTAAGCCAATATAAAAATATTTTTTCAATTAAATTATTTAATATATTTTAATATATAAATTTAACTTGATATTTTAGTTTATTATGATACAATTTGAAAATTTTGTTAGATTAATTTTAATACTTAATGTGACCCATATTACTGTAATGGACTCTAATATAAAGGCGAGTCCAAAATAATGGTGATTAGGCTTGTTAAAGGCAATTAGAATTATAAGGGTTACTTATAAATAACCCTTTCCTCTTCCTTCCAAGAGTTACGCTAAAAAACATAACAAGAAAGGAAGTTCTTGCACTATTGAGAGAATAGAGAAAAGTTTGCTGGCAAGAGTAGATAAAATATTATCAAGAACATTGCAAAAGACATAGATTCAGGTTTGTTTTGTTACTGATCAATCTATAAAAGTTTATCAATTGGTATCAGTGCCTACGTTGTTTGTATTGCCTATGTTGCATTGTTGTATGGAATGCAGTTTTCGATATTTTCATGACATGTGGTTTTACGTAATGTATGGCATGACTTGCGTTGTTCCCATGCTCTTTCGACATTGGTTTTCGGTGAATAACAGTAGGTTTAGAGATTTTTTTAGAGAAAAACGTTATTATGTGTATTGATTCACATTTAATGGTTGAATAGTCATATGTTATATTTACGATTGTTAAGAAAGAACCGAAATGTTTGGTTCTTGAAGCGTTAGAACTTGGGTAGTAGCATGATTTTTCTTGAATCAAATCAAAAGACATGTCTCTGTTATGGGTTTAGAATGAGAATAAAAACTTATGAAAGAAATAAAAAAACGCAGAAAACTAGTCAGAGTTGACGTGAGGAGGAAGATGGGGCACATGAAACACACGCACCCCATCTGACAAGAAACTGCAGTGGCTGGCGCGTGCATTGCACGCGCCCGCCCTTGCAGCCGTTGACAACACCTGCTGGCTCTACACATACCAAACATGACTTTTTGGCCCAAAAAAGTGTTTTTGGGCTGGCTTTTGGCTCTTTGGGCCATTAAAACATTAGCTTGGGTTATTAAATGATTATAGCCTAATTTTATGGAGTTTAATTTAGTGTTATATTATGCAACCTTAATTATTAAGTTATTAAATTATGGACTTTAACCCTAAGTAAAACAGTTTTAGGATGGGACATAATAGATTATTAAATTCATAAATGATTTATTTTTATGTATAATATAATTTTCAAAATTAGTGCCATATTATATGTTTTATTTGGTACTTTGAATATTTTATATTATGCAATGTTTGGAATTAAATTGTCCTATTGTATGTTGAATGTGTTACATGAAATAATGGTAATTTAAAATAGTTTGTTAGTCACCAAAGTGACCAAACTAATGAAATTAAATTTTGTCATATACAATAATTGTCCAATTAAATGTTTATTACATGGAAAGCTTGTTAGTCACCAAAGTAGCCTAACTTGAAAATATTTAAACATTTAATTGTTAATGTTTCAATTGTTCATGTTGAGATGATGTTATTAAAATGACATAAAGATTGAACTGAACAATTGAGATTATTATTATAACACTAGGAGGTCACCCAAAGGTAGACCATTGCTTATAATTAATGATATTAAAGGGACTTCATCATCATATTTGGTTAATATGATTGTCTATCCAAAGATAACGTACATGTTAACTAGAATATGATTAATTGTCTATTGTAGTGAACTATATATATTTGCATCATGATAGGTTGCAAATATGTATTTAAATATCACCCAAAGGAGAATTTAAATGCGTAATCACCGTTTAATATTAGTTCGAATCCATTTGGGTATACTCAAAGCATTAATGCGTGGGCTATATGTTGTATTTGCAACATTTACTTATTTGTTCGCCTTAGGAAATCACTTAATCAAGTTCAATAGTCTGAACTATGCGGATTGGTCCGAACAAATCCAGTTCCAACTGGGTGTAATAGATTTGGATTTGGCCATAGTGTTAGACGCAAGGCCCACAGAAATAACTGAGACCAGTTCGGAAGCTGACAAGTCTTATTATGAGGCTTGGGAACGGTCTAACAAGCTGAGTTTGAATTTGATGCGAATGACAATCACAGAAAACGAGAAGCCATCAATGCCTAAAACGGATAATGCAAAGGAGTTTATGTTAAAGCTTAAGGAATACTCTCAATCTGATTTAGCTGACAAGTCCATAGTAGGGACTTTAATGAGTGAGCTAACGAACAAGAAGTTTGACTGGTCATAGCCCATTCATGACTATGTAACCCATATGTCAAACCTAGCTGCAAAGTTGAAATCTATAGGTATGGATGGGAGTGAGTCCTTTCTAGTACAGTTCATTATCAACTCATTTCCTTTGGAGTTTGGCCAGTTCCAGGTGAATTATAACACCATAAAAGAAAAATGGAACCTTCAAGAAATTAAGACCATGTTGATTCAGGAAGAAGGGAGATTGAAGAAAATGAAGGAGCACTCCGTTCATCTCACATTTCATCCAGGAGCTATTAGCAGCAAGCACAAACCAGGGAAGAAAGGCAAAGATAAGGACAAAGCTCTCAGTAAAGTTAATAAGGGTCGAATCCATAAAGACAAAAGATGCCACTTCTGTAAGAAGCCTGGTCACTTCAAAAAGGATTGCCCTAAACGAAAGTCTTAGTTCAAAAAGAAATGTACATACTATGTCTCAGTATGTTTTGAATCAAATCTTATTGAAGTGCCTAATAATTCCTGGTGGTTAGATTCTGATACAACTACTCATGTGTCACATGTTCAACAGAGATTCCTTTCAATCCAACCCATAAACGGAACTGAAAAGTTCTTATATATGGGGAACAGAATGAAGGCACGGATAGAGGGCATTAAGACGTACAGATTGATCTTGGATACTGAGTATTACCTAGATCTAGAAAAGTGTCTTTATGGTCCTAAATGTGGTAGAAATTTAGTTTCTGTTGCTAAGTTGGATGTTGTAGGATTTCAATTTAAGATTGGAAATGGTGTTTTTTCATTGTATCAACACACGTACTATTATGGTTCTGGTACTTTAATTGATTGTTTATATTGTTTTAATCTTGATGTTGATTTTGTTGCACCTCTGTTTATTGTTGACCATATTAGAGAAGTAAACGTAGTGCACAAAATAAATATTATGCTTTTTTGTGGCATAAAAGATTAGGTCATATATCCAAGGAAAGGGTACAGAGGTTAGTGAAAAATGATATCTTACCTCCATTGGATTTTGTTAACTGGGATATATGTGTGGATTGCATTAAAGGCAAGCAAACCAAACATATATCAAAGCATCCAGCTACAAGAAGTAATGAATTATTGGAATTAATACATACTGACATCTGTGGTCTTTTCGACGTTCCTTCTTGACGCGGTGAAAAAATTTTATTACCTTTATTGATAACTTCTCACGATATGGTTATATTTATCTACTGCATGAAAAATCTTAGTTTGTGGACATCTTAAAGGTGTTCGTTAATGAGGTAGAAAGGCAGTTAGATAGAAAAGTAAAGATAGTGAGGTCTGATAGAGGTGGTGAATATTATGAAAAATTTGATGAAACTGGACAATGTCCAAGTCCATTTGCAAAGTTTCTTGCAGGTTGAGGCATATGTGAGCAATACACAATGCCTGGTACACCGCAACAAAATAGTGTAGCTGAAAGGTAGAATCTTACTCTTATAAATATAGTTAGGAGTAGGTTAAGTTATAGTACTATATCGTTATCATTGTGGATGCATACATTAGAGACCGTTGCATATTTGCTTAATAGGATTCCTAGTAAAGCAGTTCCTAAGAAACCTTATGAACTGTGGATAGAAAGGAAACCTAATTTACGACACCTTCACATTTGGGGTTGTCCGGCAAAAGTAAGGCTATATAATCCACTTGAAAAGAAGCTTGTTGCGAGAACTGTTAGTAGTTTTTTTATCGGCTATCCTGAAAAGTCAAAGGGGTATAGATTTTACTGTCCTAACCATAGTACGAGAATGGTATCTTACGTTTAATGATACCATTACGTCTTATGGTTTTATAGAGAACACTGTTGATCGGTATATCTATATGAAGGTCAGTGAGAGCAAGTTCATTATATTAGTCTTATATGTTGACGATATCCTTCTTACTACGAATAATATGGTTTTGTTACATGATGTCAAGAAATTTCTTTCTAATAATTTCAAAATGAATCATATGGGTGAGGCATCCTATGTGATCAGAATAGAATTATTCCGTGATAGATCACAAGGATTGTTAGGATTGTCTCAGAAAGGTTATATTTAGAAAATATTAAAAAGATTTAAAATACAAAAGTGTTCCGTAGGGATAGTTCCGATTCAGAAAGGAGATAAATTTAGTTAAATGCAATGTCCACAAAATGATTTGGAACGTAAGGAAATGGAGTTTATTCCTTATACGTCAGTAGTTAGGAGCTTAATGTATGCTCAAACATCTACTCGGTCAGATATCAGTTTTGCTGTTGGAATGCTAGGCTGATATCAAAGTAATATGGGAATGGAGCACTGGAAAACTGCAAAGAAAGTCCTTAGATATTTACAAGGTACTCAGAACTATATGCTCACATATAGAAAATCAACCCATCTTGAAGTGATAGGTTCTCGGATTCAAACTATGCCGGTTGTGTAAACTCATAGAAATCTACATTCGGTTATATGTTCCTATTAGCTGGAGGAGCAATTTCGTGAAAAAGTGGAAAGCAGTCCGTCATTGCTACTTCCACTATGAAGGCTGAATTTGTGGCATGCTTTAAGGCTACGATTTATGGATTGTGGTTGCGGAACTTTATCTTAGGCCTTAGTCTTGTTGACAACATTGCTAGACCGTTAAGAATTTATTGTGATAATTCTGCAACCGTTTTCTTCTCTAAGAATGACAAGTATTCAAAGGGTGCGAAACACATGAATTTAAAGTACTTATCTGTAAAAGAAGAAGTACAAAAACATAAAGTGTCAATTGAGCATCAATTGGTACAGCTCTAATGATAGCGGATCTGTTAACTAAAAGTTTACCGTCCAAACATTTATTAGCCATGTTAAATGGATGAGCCTTATAGATAAGTCCTTGTTAGCATAAAGTTCTAACATTTATATATACATATGATTGTCTTGTTTGAATTGTTATGACACTTACGAATTCAATTACAGTCATATTTGTTTTTGCTCACTTACTTGTTATCCATATTATGTTGTATACAATAATTGTTTCTATGAGATAACAAATTACAGAATTACCCACTTTAAGGTTATTTGAGTTGAGTTGATTATGTGATACATGAAAGGAAGCATGTTGTATAACTTGTGACCGCCATGATCCCATCATCTTAATTCAATTAAGGATGACTTGATTGATTCAATGTTTTATGTGCGCTGAAAGTTTTATTGTTGAATTCCCAAGTCGTACCATGAGCCAAGTGGGAGATTGTTAGATTAATTTTAATACTTAATGTGGCCCATATTCCTGTAATGGACTCTAATATAAAGGTGAGCCCAAAATAATGGTGATTGGGCTTGTTAAAGGTAATTAGAGTTATAAGGGTTACTTATAAATAACCCTTCCCTCTCTCGTCCAAGAGTTACGCTAAAAAACATAACTAGAAGGGAAGTTCTTGCGCCATTAAGAGAACAGAGAAAAGTTTGAAGGCGAGAGTGGATAAAACATTATCAAGAACATTGCAAAAGACATGGATTCAGGTTTGTTGTGTTATTGTTCGATCCATAAAAGTTTATCAAAATTTTAACATAAACCATTTTATAAAAAATGAAACGTGTGAAATTGCATATATTTGAGTTTTTGGTAAATTTTTTATTTTTATTTCAAAACCAAAGAACAGAGAATAAAGCTACAATTAAAAATTTGGAAAGTCAACTTTAACGTAACTAGTGCACAAGGTTTTTTATTCTACGAATTAAAAATGGGAAAGAAAAAAAAGGTGATCCAATTATCACATTGTAATTAATTATGATATTGTTGAAAGACAATGCATTAATAAATTGATTAGTTTCAGACCGGTACAACCATATAATTCTAACAAAATAATAGTATCTTTTGTTTATAATAAACTGGGATGAGACCAACTGTACGGCACAAGTTTTAGGAAAATTATATCATCCCTTTTTTTGTGTTGTTGCAAGTTTTGGTTTTGGCCTTTTAAAACAAAGTCATCTTGAAGCACTTAATAGGCTACAAAATTTAAAGAAAAGTAAAGGGTGTCCTTATTGTCCGGTTTGGGAATGTGTGGGACAAGTTTGGCACTCCTTGTCTTTATGCAAACACCAGGTGGGATGAGATCGTGATTCGTTTGATGTTAAATATGTTATACATCCCACCTTAAAGTGCATTTTTTTAACTCCTCAATAAAAACCAGAGGTGGCCTTTTGGTCCCAAAACAGTCAGCACAAGTTAATTGGAATTCGAGCTACTTAAGTCGTTCGTACTATATTCAATTCAAATTTTAAAAATAGTTCAAAATATAGGATCTATTTGTCAAAATTTGAAAAATAGATCCTATATTTTGAACTATTTTCAAATTTTGAATTAAAATAGATCATATATTTTTTAGTAAAAATGTTCATTTATTTGAGGCTTTTTTTCTAATTTTAGTTTTAGTTTCTTCTAGTTTTTAAAAATTATAAAAACATAAAAATTGATTTTTATTTTCTGTTTTTCATAATCTGATTTACTATAAACTAAATATATATTATATATTTTTTAATTTTTTAATTTTTAATAATAATTATGAATAATTTAATTCTACTTAATAATTTTATTAAATTTTCATAATTAAATTAAATTAAATTATTATTAATAAATATAATTAAATTCTTCAAAATATATGCATTTCAAATAAATTTTTATTTAATAGTTAAGATATATTTAAAAATAAGTATTAATTTGTAAATAAAAAGTTAAAATTTAAATTATTCATTTTAATAAAATAAAATATCAATAATTTATTATTAAATATTAAATAAGATATTAAAATAACTTTATTCAATTAAAATAGTTATCTTTAAGATTTATCTAAAATGTAATTATTATCAGTGAAAAAAATATAACTATATTGACATTAATAACTAACAAATTTTTGTTTTTACTCGAAAGAAAACATAAAATGAAAACATAAGAAAATGAAAATCATAACAGAAAAACTGAAATAAAACCAAACGAGTCCTTAAAAAGTCTAAAAAACCCCTTAAAGTAAAGAATTTTAAGGTGAGCTTAAACTTTGAAAGAAATTGGTACCAAATCTAACCCATTGCTATATATAACAAAAAAATTTAATTTAATAACTAACATTTTAAAATTCAAACAACTCAATTAAAACATATTTTTGTTTATTTATGTAACTAATAGATAAATAGTCATATAACTTTTAGTAGAAATACTTTATCAACAAGAACAATTTTTTAACTAGTGTTAAAAGATTAATCAATAAATTGAAAATTTTAAAAAGTTTGAAACTAAATTAAAAAAAATCTAGAAGTTTAGGCACTAATTAATTTATTATATCTATATATAATAACAATTGTGGCAATGGGAGTATTTTAAAAATGAATTACCAAAAACAAATAATACCATAAGCATATTTTTCTCTTTAATTATGCACTATATTTGTTTGTTGCAATCGAACCCATAAATATATTAGGCTCGTTGCATTAAAATTATGTAACTAAAAATGATTTGGTTATGATATAAATTAAAAATTTTATATTTTAACAATTTACATGTTAAAAATAATTTAACTTTATAATATAGAAGAGTTAATTAAAAATTTTACAAATTAAGGATCACATTTATTTAAATGAATTTGTCCAAAAAAAATATTTATAGTAATGTAACCCAAATTACATTCTTAATTCGTGTAATTAACCAAGAGTTAGAACATATCCAAAAACATTTAATTATTAGTTAAATTCATGAATTCCATCTTTTAAAGTTTTCACAAAAATGCAAATATCTTTAAAATATTCAATCGATTAACGTTAATAATTATTTACATATAACAATATCATAAATAAACAATATTAAGTAGGAATTTGCACCTATGCGCAAAATTTGAAGAGATTTTATAATATGTAACCTTACTTCTAACTAACAGAGAGTAGGCTTGTCAAAATGGATTCGGCTTGGCCAGTTCGGCCCGACTCATGGGTCGGCCAACAGTTTTTGGCCCAGTTTGACCGGCCCATGGGCCGAGCCACAGGTCGAGGGCGGACGGGCCGTGGCCCGCCCACCACAAAAAATAATTATTTATTAAAAAATTAATAAATAATTTAAGTAAGTTAAAAATTTGTAATTAATGTATTTCATAATTTTAACAATAACTTTTAACTTGTTAACTTATTAACTTTTCATATAAATTAAATTTCGAATTAATTGAATTAAATATCCTAATTAATCATACCATTACATACATCTTAATAACATTATTATATCATAATTAATTCATTATATGTTGTTATAATTTAAAGTTATCCCATAATACAAATGTTAAAAAGAAAAAAGTGAAAATTTTATTAATTTTATGAAACATGAATATATGATAATATGCTTATAACTTTTCATAT
>JAOQMS010000006.1:1971571-2033713 GCA_027563885.1 Erythroxylum longipes | reverse complement strand
TTGTGATTATTATTTATTATTTTGATTTTTAGAGACTAGGTTAAAAATATACAGTACAACTATACAGTATGACAATGAACTATTTTGCAATTTTTAAAAAAATTCAGGGACTATTTTATAAATTTAAAATTACCTGAAACGGTATCCGGTATTAACCGATACTGGTACAGTATCATACCAGAATTCAATCTGATACTAAGTCCGATACGGTATTCATAACTTTGATTGGACTGTTTGTTTGTAAGCTTGCTCTTCCTCCTATGGCTAAGATCCGTTCTTACGTAATTTTTTTAAAATGTGTTTTTTTTTTAAATTTTACATGTTAGTTAGTAAGATCCATTCTAGCTAACGTGGCATTCTTATTGTAAATTGGATCCAGCTATATAAACGCACCGTTTTGACCACCAAGTTTTCGGATGAACGTGTTCTGCTGACGTATGAATCATTTTTGCAAAACCGAAGACCACTCCTCAGTGTTAGGCTGCGTTTAGATCTACGGTACGGTAGAGATAAGTACTTATCTACCGTAGTTTTCAAATGCAGTCACACATTTAGATCTGCGGTCGTACAATTGCAGGTTGGAGGAAACTGCGGTGGCACCACAGAAATAGATAAGCAGAAAGAGAGCTGAGGTAGGAAACTGCTTATGCGGTAAGAATTTTAATTTCTAATAATAACCTTATAATAATTAATATTTTACATTATACCCTGTTTAATTAATAGAAGGAAGTTTAACTCCTGTGTCTCTTTGACTCCTTCCCATCCAGGTAAACTCTTCCTCCACTAATGATATATTTTTATGAAATATTTTATTTACTAAATTTATTCTATTTATATTTTTCTTATTTTAATTTAATATTTTAATGTTTATAATTTAAATTTATATGACTAATAATATATTTTATTTACTAAATTTATTTTATTTATATTTTCTTATTTTAATTTAATATTTTATTATTTATAAGTTTAAATTTATATGACTAATAATATATTTTTAATTATTTATACAATAATTAATAGTTTATTAAATCAATATAATTTTCAGTCATTTTATCTCTTTTCAGCAATTACAACCGCACTTGCCAAACACTTATTTTCACATTTCAGCAGTTACTAAAATAATAATCTCAAACATATAAGTACTTATTGAGAATAAATACTTATCATTTCAACAAGTTAATTTCAACAGGTTATCAACCGCCACCGCTCCCCCAATCTAAGCCTAATGTCCCAATTTGATTTTGCTTCAGTTGAAAAAAGATTTCGAGGGAGATTCCAAGCTGCGGTAGCGCAAATCACATGTTCTTAACAGCCCACAAGCCATATTCTTAACAGCCCACAGATCACATGTTCACTAGTCTTTGAGCCGTTCTCTGCTTTAAATCCAAGCTAAGAACATCTCTTCAAGCTCCCATTCGGTGAAGTGAAGTCCAAGTGGGATTTAGGATTCTTGTGCAGACATTTCGGTTTCGGCTTCGATTTTGATTTTGTTCGTGTATTGCTTTGCTTTTTTTTTTTCTTTAATGTTCTTCTTTCTTGTAGTTTCATGATTGTTTTGAACTTTGCTTATCAGATGGAGGTCAAATTAGATGAGAAGGACGCAGCTGATTGGAGATACAGAGGGGAAGGGGCTTGTAACATTGTGCTCGCGTATACTGGATCTTCTCCAATCTTTGTACCTCCACTCTTATATTAATCCTCTGTTTAGTTCCTATAGTTTTTATGTTTCATGATGAAATTCTAACATTCAAGTGAACAACTCTATATATAGATTGGGAAAGTAATGAGAATACAGAAAGTGGCTTGGAATGGCAAGTCAGGAGGAGTTCAAAGGAACTTGGAATTGTCAGAAAAAGAAAAGCTACTGTGGAGAGATGCTGAGGAAGTTGTGTCTTCGCCTAACAGAGAAATAGCTGAGCAACTTTATGTCAAACATGTTATGACCCCTTTGTTGGGTCCCAAATATGTTGATTCTGGGGTATGCTGCTTTCTGGGTATGGCTTGAATTGGTTTAAAAATGGGCTCTAATATGAGTTTTTGAGTTGGGTGAGTATGGTCTTTGTGGCAGATGCGTGTTCTAGTAACAAGGAACTTTCTGGAGGCTGTGGAAAAGAATGTCATGTCTTGGCGACCTGCTTGGAGAGTTGATGCTTCCAAGGTTGACTTGAAGCGAGATTCTGTGGTTATCATGTCCGATCATTCTGTGTTCCCTCATGGTAACACATATGCTTCAAAGTGTCTAGAATTATACTTGTGGTAGCAAATGTTACCTTTTAATGTTCTTGCATATATTGTGGTACGTTTAGCTGCATAGTGAATACCTCAATTTATGTGATGTTTTTTTTTGGTTGAACGAAGAATAAAAATGCCAACTTTACTCTGGAGCTAAGTCTTGTCTCTGTTAGCTATAAGCAAAATTTTAGTGCAAGATGTTTTTTTTTGGTTGAACGAAGAATAAAAATGCCAACTTTACTCTGGAGCTAAGTTTTGTCTCTGTTAGCTATAAGCAAAATTTTAGTGCAAGTGCTTATTGAAAGTGGACAATATGAATGTGGTGTAACTTTTGAAGCCTGATATTTTGTTGTACATGTCTCCATCTTAGGTGTTCTCAAGGGTGGAGCCTGCATATCTGTTGAGATAAAGGTATTTTTCAAAGATTTTCTTTCGTTGCTTTTCTTCGCCAGACTTATGACACATTCTGTGTGTCCATGAGTCACATATTGACAATATAAATTCGTTTCTTCAACTAGCCCAAATGTGGATTTCTCCCCGTATCAAAGTTCATAGCTGAAGGAAATTCCATTAAGAGGAGCACTACACGTTTTAGAATGCATCAAGCCCTTAAGTTGCAGCAACAAGTGGTAATTGTCCTGATGGTGTTTGATCTCATGGCAAAGTTATCGTAATGTGCAGAGCCAACTTAATTGGAGATATATAGAGAGGATGTATTCACCATTTCTCCCTCATTAATGAAGCCTTGATATTAAGTAACAAATATTATATGTAGTGGTTTGTTATGGCTAAAACATCCTAATCTTCAGATTTCAGAGTTAAGCAAGTATAATCCGTTGGATCTGTTCTCTGCTTCTAAGGAAAGAATACTTAAAGCCATCAAGGATCTTTACACCACCCCTCAGAACAACTTACGTGTGTTCTTGAATGGTTCTCTTGTCCTTGGGGGACTTGGTGGTGGCACTAAGAAAACTAATGCTGCCACTGAAGAAGCTTTTGAAGATGTGCTAGAGGGCGTCATTAGATCAGAGAAGGGTTTGCGGACATCAAGTTTTATAGAGCTTGTTGCTGAGACTGTGTATAGTTCTGGAGTGTTGAATCAACTTCTTGAAGTTCAAAAACTTGATACACTGGATATTGAAGGGGCAATTCATGCATATTATAACTTAGTATGCCAGCCTTGTGTTGTATGCAAAGAATTTGATGCAGCAAGAGTGACACATGAATATGCCTTTCTGCATTCTATTCCTATGGATGAGAGCTTGAAGATTTTGAAGAATTTTTTGATAGCTGCTACTGCAAAGGACTGTAGTCTAATGTTTACATTTAGACCAAGGGAAGATGACTTGGGATCTGTGCAAAGTAGTGTTTACTTACAATCAACGGATCAAATTTTTGATTATAAGGTAATAGCTTCTCTCATATCCATTCATGATTTTATGGTTAATTCGAGTGGCTGGTTTTTAATGTTTCTAATTTGCCAATGAGGTTTAAAGTCGTCATAAGTCTCTCTCCTCTCTCTCTATCTCTCTCTCTCTCTCACACGCACACACACACACACTTGGGCATGAAGGATGCTGGAGTATTGAGAATAGTTATCTGTTAGTGAACCATTCTGGAAATGGTAATTGTCCTTGGAAATATCATTTTGTTATGTACATTTTTATTTTAATTATGCAGTTGGTAATACTACTTTTTTGTTATAGTCACTAATGCTCAGGGTAATATTCATCTCTAAATCACTGCAAGATTAATTTAAAGTACGATTTTCCTCATGGATGAGATGCTACATAGGTGATTGCTTATTTAGTTCTCCCAAAATGATGGCCCTTTTGTTTTTGGATACTGATCTGTCTTTCAAATACATAGGTGAACTTCATTGACTTGGATTTGAAACCATTAAGGAAGATGGAAGACTACTATGAATTGGATAAAAGAGTCTTGAGTTACTACACATCAACAATAAAAATGGAACATGGAAAAGGAAACACTCCGAGCATGGAGATCTATGAAGTAAGGAGATGAATGTGAAGAATATTATGGAAGATGCTTTCATTACTGAATTTTTTGTTAAGTGGGCAAAATGAAACCAGAGTCTTTTGCATTAATCATAGACATTGATTGTGAATGTGGATCTAGAGTGCTTACCTTTGGCCTTCTAACTTTTCCTTTTTAACTTCATGAATTTAATTGATGCAAATCACACATTTCTTTAGTTTCCCATTTGTCTTTTTGATAACCCAACGGAGTTGAGTCCTCAGTTGCCATTGTGATATTTTCAATTACAGGTTTAGGTGCAAAGAGTCTGGTTGGTTGCTATAGACATCCCATTCTCTATTTTATTGTTATGGAATACGTCAACAACTCTACGAATGGGATTTATCTCATGTCAATAACTATAGAAATGGAATTTGCCTCCATGTATGACTTCTGATCTTCAAAATTAGTTACTATGTTACATGTTTGTCTTTTTTTGCTTTATACTTAGTACCCTGTCTACCTCATTCCTTTTTCATTGGGTTCTGCCACATTACTCTTTAAATGCATAATTCAGGTGGACTTTTGTTGGTGCTCTCGAACTGCAATAATGACCTTTTTCTTCGCGGCTACTGGGTTTTCCGTCTCTGTTTAACCCTTGTTGTGTTTATGCAAGTTCCACAAAAAAGTTTTGATAAAAGTTAGCATCTTGTATTGTTCATTAAATAATGGGAAAGGGTAGAGGGTGAGAACACACAATGTTGAGGCTTGTGCATTATCCTGCTTGTCTGTTTTGGAACTCAAGGTTTTAAATTGCCCTTTTACAGAGGAAGACATCTAAGTTCAGCTTCCCTGAGAACATTTCAAGATAAGACCTTGCAAGGAGGCTTGGCCACTGTTGAGTATTACTGATCAAGGGAACAAATAACTTAATTCGGTACTTTGGTAGCTATGTGCTGCTTTTACCACGTTTGCGATGATTAGCTTCTAACTCGACGAATTTTAGGACTTAAAGTTAGTGTTTCAACCAAAAAGGACTTAAAAAATATCAGAAGGTGGGGCCATTCAGCGCAAATTATTGAGAATCTTGTGATTTGATTCTCAAATAATAGTTAGGTTGGCTCATTAATCTTTATTTGTTACGTCAATTTTGACTAATATATACTTATTGTTAGAGTTTTTAACTTCCAGTTAGTATTTTAAAAAATTAAAATTTAAGTATTTTATTATCATTTTTTAAAGTTCAGGTTAGAATTAAAAAAAATTAAAAATTTGAAAATTTTATTATTACTTTTTGAAGTTCAGACTATAATTATAAAATTGAGAAAATTTTGAAATTTTCTTATAATTAATCCTTATCCAAATGGAAGAAAAATAGGTCACTAAAAATAGTTTTTTAAAATATATATATATATATATATAAAGTAGAGAATCTTGTACACTAACTTTGCCTTTTTAATATTTCCCATAAATCAGCTGGAACCCAATTCGAAATTCTCTTAATGAGCTTGAGTTTGAGTACTTTGGAATCTCATACCAAGAATGCCACTACACAACATTACATCATATATATTCTGTCATTATCAGTCATAGTTTTCATCTATTTATCATCAGAGTCATGAGTGCTAGGTTGCCATATACAAGTAATTCTCGAGTTATTTTATTAGATTCGACTTCCAGTGTACATGTAACAGGAGTTCTGGTCTATACATTAACCTCATAACGAAGTGGTATCGACGTTACTGAAAACCTATCAAATTCCTCCTGTACAGATATCCTCTCTTCACCAACAAAATTTCTTTTTCTGCAGCAAATCATAAAGAAAAGTCATTTGGTTTAGCGACTCAACAGAGATCTACTTCAGTCTAGTTCAAAGTGGCATCAAAAGAATGTAATCTTCAACTTACCCGCAATCTGGCCTCTTCTTGTCTATCTATGTACGCAAGTAGCTCTTCTTGCTTGATTAAAGCGTCATGCAGAGCCTGCAAAAGAGGAAGGTTTAAGTTGGTTGATAGAAATCAAGAAAGATATTGAGAGATTGCAAGTAAAATGAATTAGAAGATGTGTTCTAAAAGGAATATATGTAGCAAGAAAGTATAAGAATATATGTAGTCACCTTTTTTGTAGCAATCAGTTCTGCTTCTAACGCATCCACACGACAAACAGCAGCGTTGAGTAGCTCTTCTTTTTCACATGGCATCTTGAAAGGCTTGGTCTGTAGCATATCAACCTTCTCTTCAAGCTCACCCATCCTTCTCAATACAGAAGGGAGCACATCCACTTCTGTAAGCCCAACAGGAGAAGAGCCCCTTAGCTCTTCCTTTAGCACAAATTCAGAAGGTAAGGCACTAGTGTCATGTGCTGAATTAGAGATAGATATCTTCTTAGGCACCAAAAATGCCAATGAGTGGATAAAAGCAAGGAGGGTTATGAAGAAGCCCACAAGCATCGACCAAATGCGACCGGGAATCTTCTCTGAAGATTCTTCTACACTTGGCAGCCAAGATGTCCCTGCAATAGATCTTCTTACTAAGTATCCAATTCCTGTGTAAAATAAGCCTTATCAAGTACATGCCTAATTGACAGTGTATAGCGTTTCCAAGTATCGTAAACTTGATAGTTATTTAACAAGAGGTTGTAAAGACTAAAATTAATATCTCTAACCTGTAGAAGCATCTGGGTCTTCAGAGGGAACATGTTTCTTCCATCCTTCGTCCACGGTCTTATCAATTATGGGTATATATTCATCATACTCAGAGAACTGACCACCAAGAAGTGCCTTACCAACCACTTTCCCCTGTCAGTTTATCTAAAGATGTCAATAATATGTAGGTGCTTGCGTTTTCATGCAGTCATTGCTTCTCTAAGGTGGTGCAACACATTCAAGTTTTGTTGATGCGGCTAATTCAAACTAAACTTTACCCATAAATTTAAAATCTGAGTGGTATAAATTAATAGGCACGTTAAATCCCTATTACAGGCTAAAATCGTTGGAGTTAAAATTTCAAGATGGAAGACATAGAAAGAATTGATTTTTGTTCTTCTTGCTCTAAATAGAGCAAGATAGAAAATGGAACCCCTTGCCTTTGTCTGTTCATTGTACAACTAAGGGACTGCACAAAGGCTCGTTGACCTGGACAGTGGAAAATACCGGTTTCTTTATCTGCAGAAATGTTAGATGACTTCCGCTCAACTTATGATGAACTCATGGATGCGGAAGAAAATCAAATACAAGCAGAAATCATAAAATTCAACAAGATCAACGGTAAAAGGCGCTTACTTCTTCAGTGACAGGAGTCAATCTTGGAAGCAAATTGTTTTTAGTTGGATTGGGAGATCCAATATCTTCCACTTCTGATCCTGATTCTCCAGTAGAAGCATCACTGGTTTTCATCTGACTTGAAAGAAGATATCAACTACTTCAGAGTGTACATAAGGTGTAGTTATTTTATTAGAAGACAGTAACTATGATTTGGAAATGAAACATTCTACTTCAATGTACCATCGCATAACGTGGCTTATCACAAGCAATTATCCTGCCGTCAGAGTTGGAAATTGTTACTATTTGCCTAGAGTAGAACCCTTCACCACTATGAACCATCTGCATCCACATAGACAATTATAAAACCTAAGAATCTTTTCAAGGAGTTAATTATGAAAATTGGAATGAAAGACATGTCATACATCAAATCTAACAAATAGTGTCAAACCTTTAAAATGTTAGGATCTTTCCATGGCCCCTTGTCAGATCTCATGCAACCTCCCTGATCAGCACAAGTACAGCTACCACCGAGAAATTCAGGCAATTCACTGAAATCATTCCACAACTTATCTGTCACAAAGAGAGGTTTAATTGGAAGAAGAACCAGAATTTGTAATATCATATGCTTTGGCAGTACCTGGCATCAATTATTTCCAGCAATTTATTCTGATACTTGTTACCAAGGACCTGCAGTACGATTCATCCATTATTGTCCACTTATTTTTAAAAAAGAATAAATAGAACAGACAAGAGGTTAGATAAGTAATACTCACATGAATTTTGGATGCTGTTTGGGCATCGAGAAATGATTTCACTGTATTCCAAAGCAGTTTAAAACCAGGACCGGCATTTACAATGAGCATGCGGCACAGTGTCTGCAAAATTTATCTTAGAAACTGTGATATATAGCACTCGCAATTGAATTTCTAGTCCTGTTAAGCAACAGAATCTGAAGGAATTTATGATACCTCAGGATAGTTGTCACCATCAATTTTCTGCAGTTGCATGATAAGTTCTCGTGCAGACTTGGTTAAGTTCTTTAAACCCTAAAAGCAGGATTCAAACAGATATTAAGGATCTAAGAGATGGACTAAGATAGAATGGTGTTTAAGTAGAATATCAATTATGAAGGTAATAGCAACAACAAGATACACACCACGCCTTGCACATCCAAAATAGTTGTGCACGAATCTATCTGTCTCTTTGCTGCGATAGAGCAAGCTGGAAACTTAATTGCAAAACATTTTTCAAACTCCTGCACATGATATCTAATATATCTATCGACAGTGGTAACTTGCAAGAGTTTGCTGGGATCAACTTTTCCCAGTCTTTCGATGTAGACAGGTCTCCCATCCTTATCCACTCCATGATATGCCTGAGGGTAGTACTTTAAAACTTCATCCAATTCACTGAACTCAAAATCCTGACACGAAAATAAGTATCATCTTGCAAAGTTAGAGAATGTCAATTGATGGCCATCCGATAAGAAACAATAGTAATAAAGAGAGGCAGAAACATGGACTATTCTTTAGCAAAATCAGTAAAAGACAAACTAAACAAGAAATACATAGTCAAAAGGGAAAAGATTGAGTTAAAATAAGTCTTAATAAGATGTTACCTCCATAATTGTGTCTGCACCGAATTCTTTTCTCCACTGAAGCATATTGGCCCACATCTGCTTTGCTTTCTCAATGTCAAACTTCCTCGCTTTCAAAAATCTATAAAAATTTTTACAAGAAAAGTCTCAAGTATGAAGGTGAGGCAGTGAAGAACAGTAATTAGGTTGGACCAGCCATAACCTATCATTTAGCTTGTCCTTGTGGGCAAATAAAAGCAACAACTTTCATAACCTCCAATTGATCAATTATGTAATTGACAAGTGATAACTACTTGAAAACAAAGTATTTTGAACAACAGGAAAGAGAACTGTAACATGTTAAAAGGTAAAGAATCAGAATATCACCTCAACAACATGTGATAATCATTATGCCTGGGAGGAAGCAAGTCATCTGCAATCAAAGTCTGTCTAAAAGCATCAACAAGCCGCAGCTCCTCAACATCCCGAACATCCTCAATTGCAGCAGCAGCAGTAGCAGAAGTCCCCAGATCACTACCACTTCGCTTCTTGCTGTTTTTCTTCAGTGAACGTCGGAACTTATTAGAAGCTTTCATCGCTTTCTTCTTCAAATTCCCAATTCTAGTCCTCCTATCCTCCTCCGAGTTCTCGAAATCAGACCTCCGTTCTCTTCTCTCAGTTCTCTCATCATTTCCAGAAGACCCATCAAAACCTACAAAACATCAAACAACCCTATTTTTTACCGAAACGCCAGGCCAACAACAAAAAGCCAAAAAAAAAAAACACCAAGATTACCCCTTCCCAATCAGCACAAAACTTCACTAACATGAAATTAAACCATCCGAAACAAGTTATAAACTTCCATAAATTAACAGCTAAATTAAAAAGCCACAAAAATCGGGAACAAATATACATAGCCAATAACAACAACAACATCATCGTCAATAATAAATGAAAACAAAATTAAAAAGAGCACTCACAAGGCTTCCCAAAGAGATCCAAAGGATTCGACATGTCGGTGGTAGAAACCGATCAAGAACCGAATAGATCACGCAAAAGAAAGCTAAAACAGAAGAGAGAACCAGAACCACGTAAATCGAAAAGAAGCCATTG
The DNA here is from genome assembly GCA_027563885.1 of Erythroxylum longipes. Lineage (NCBI taxonomy): Eukaryota > Viridiplantae > Streptophyta > Magnoliopsida > Malpighiales > Erythroxylaceae > Erythroxylum > Erythroxylum longipes. Next base: position 2,023,553 of record JAOQMS010000006.1, on the reverse strand, counting down.
GAAGATCCAAAACCTGCAAAATTAAATCGCTTTAATTCCAAGTAAAATCCCTCGAAATTTGGATCTTCCTCATGGAGTAGTAGTGCGTAATTAGGTTACTCCGTACTCACTGCTCCAGATGTTAAAAAAAATGAAAAAAAGGAATGAAACTGAAGCAGTTATTAACTGAGAGAAGAGCAGAGGTCGGAGACAGGTGGTGATGTGGTCTATATATATAGTGGGTTAGGTGGGTCCAACTTGCCACTTGGATGAACCAACCGTTACGCCAGTGGCTGTGGCGGGAGATTCGCCGGGTTTCTGTTTCGGCGGTTAGTTCTGTTGTTATTTAATAGACATTACAGAATAGAATATAGGGTTTTTATTTTTCTTATATTTTTAAATTATCCAATTTATTTATGATTTATTTCAATTTTTTCTAGGTTATAAGTTGTAATCTAAATTACAATTAATATCTTAAACAAGATTTAAAAAAAACTTGGCTGGTTCAATCATTTAAACCTTACAACTCTTGAACCGGTCAATTTTTTAGTTTAGTTTTTTATTTAATTTATTTTCGTAACTTTTGTTATTAAAAATTGATTAATTTATTAATTAAACAATCATATTTTATTAATTAATTAGTTTTTATAAACTGAAATAAATCAATTAATTTTTATTTAATAATATATTTTTAATTATACTTCAAATTCTTGATGGGTAAGAATAATCTCTTTTAATCATATTTTAAATTTTTTAATACGTTAAACTTTTTAAATGTTAAACATTTTATTTTATCAATTTAACTTCCAGTCTTATTTTTAATTTTAAATTATGAATTTTAAACTACTTATTTTAGGTTATATTGTTACTATGAAAATTGTAATTGTGGGTCATTTAGAAAATTACAAACAATGAGAATGTTATTACATTAATCTTTTTTTCTATTTCATTTCCTATCCTACTTATTTTAGTGTCAAATATTTTTCTAATATAGCAATAATATGAATTTGATTACCGTAAATTACTATATGCAATTCAAAATCTTACCTATGACTTTGTAGAAAATATAATTACATGAGAGTAAAAATGACAATTAGACTCAAATCCAACTCAAAAATATCGAAACACGTTTTATTTGATCAAGTTCCGAAGTTCGATTTGACTGATTGACCTGAATAAAATAATATCATTTAAACGATTTGGCCAAACTCACCTAAATAGACTCGAACCTCGACTCAAACTAACAAGATTAGATCTCCTGTTCTGATTATAGTGTTCTTATCATGTTCCATTAATTCTCATCCATATATTCACGTGAACCTCACATAAACGTACAGATAAAATTTAATAAAACAAAACTAAAACAAAATTTGATGAACACAAAACCAGGCTTAGCCATTTTCATATCTAAAAAAGAGAGGGTGGGTGGCTTATGAAATTTTCCATATTCAGAGTACTTTCCTGCAGTGATTAGAGACTTTCTAGAACTTGGAAATATTGACAATGTGTAGAGCTTTGTGGGGCTGAAAATTAGCGTAAAAAGCTAAGATCAGATCACAATCGGAATAAGATTCCACTAGATTTTTCAAACCTCTTTTTTGTTCATCATTTTCACAAACAATAATCGACACATCTCTTTCTATCGTTTTCTTGGTTCCTTTCCTTTTTCCTTTCCTTTTTCCTAAAGTTATTCTCTTACATGTAATCAATTTTACGGAATTAAAATTGCAATTGGAAATTTAAAGAGGGTAAAAGAAAGCAAAGCAAGTTAAAAAAAGAGGAAGAAGACACAATTTCACCAAAACAACTGCTTTGGCAAAAGACAACATAGGACAGGAAGAGCTTCTGGTAACAGGGAAAACCCCTGGAGACTAAATAGTAAGCAGATTCCAATTCCAGTACACATGATGTAATAATATGCAGACTTCAACTAGCTTAGTTTAGCAAGAAATTTACAATAGGAAAGTTCATATGTACAAATATATATTCACAGACCTCCTTATATATTTAGGGTGGTAAGGATACTAACTGATTAAGGGCTGCGTGCGTCCGATTTCATCGGCTTGAACAATGGTTTTTATATACACATTTCAACACCTACTAGAACAAATGGCTGAGTTACTTTCAATTTTCAATCGTGTAAGAAAATCGACAATGAATTGCAGGCATTGACACTTCCCCACCCGTTATGTGTACTTTTTCAGATTCCTTTTAGCCCGAAATTGCCCAAGTTTGTCCCTCCATTGAGCTGCACAAAAGCAAGATAATTGCGAAAATGCAAAAAAGTTAATGTATCGAATAAGAATGAACAAAGAAAGAGGAGATGGTAACTTCAGAATTCAATAGTAACATTTATTTCAATTAAATTATCAAAACTTCTTCCTCACACAATTCGACACGTTGGTGTTGCGGTATGATGAGAACAATTTGTCAATACGTTCAGGCGAGTAATAAAAGCTAGTTGATTCAATGAAAATGTCTTCATATATCCAAATGTTCCTTGAAAGAAAAAACAGATTTTATATGTACATACCGGCATCATTATACCGTTCCTCAACAGCTGCTATCAGCATGTTGCGTAAAAGATTGAACTCTTTGGTATCAAGACAAGGCTGACTGGAGGGCCTGAAATCATTTACGTCTAGTTACAACGTTTAATCTCTCAAAACTGAACTACAAACAATGCCAACTTTGCTGGACAACTATTAAAGTAGTCTAAGGATTTGAGAGTAATATTTTAAACAAGTTGTTGATCTCCCCAGCAAGAAATCAGTTGCTCTTCTACAGAGTCATTAGAGGAACACACAGAAGATACTACTCTTTTCGCCCATACAAAGAAAAAAGAAATTTTCTTTTGTTGTGTTTTGGGTGATGGGAGGAAGGAGGAGAGAGTATTAGATTTGAGGACTAACCTATCTAGTTCAGTGAACAGTAAACCATCTGAAGCAAGAGACTGTGTTAACTTTCCAGATTCAATAACTCTCATCCCATCATTGTATGCGAGGTACTTGTTGACTTGAATTGGTACCTACAAGGATCATAGGAGATATGTTTCCACATATCAGAAAACCAATAAGCATTGTGTTTTAGACTCAGTTTTCACTCATAACAACGCTATGCTTCATATCCAACCACATGAAAACCTCTTCAGCAATTGCCCTCTTAAAACTGTTTAAAGATAAAGTACTATTTAAGTTGCTCCCTAGATTGTCCACAAGACCATACCAGTACTGCATTGCCACCAACCAGGAGTTAAAGGAATTTCCACAAATAACTTGTAAACAGGAGAGGAATAGCAACAGTTAAACTTAATTAAAATAAAGAATATCATCGAAGCACAAGGATCTAACAAATCTATAGATCATGAATGCCAGATAGTCAATCTAACCGATAATAAATGAGGCCAAGCTTAGCATATAAAATAGCCGTTTCTACAGCATTCTAAGAACCAATTATGAAACAATATTCTAGCAATGAACGTACATCAGCATCAACAGTGTTATGACTCTAAAACTTGAACTGGAAGAAAATAAGAAAAATAACATGAGCACAATACCTTGCATCTCACAGCAATGTTGATGGCATCTGATGGGCGAAGATCAAAGCTTACAAAGTCTGAGCCGTTGCCTACCTGTTACATCATTTTCGATTGTCAATCAGTATTTACATTCCAAGTCCACAGAAAACAATCAATCGTGCTTGAGAAAAATCTTAACAAAATAACAAGATGTAAGTACCTTTGTAAGGTACAACTGAGCAAAATAAGCCTCATGCACTCTCTTGGTCACTCTAACAAGCTTCACCTGAAATAGTGGTGGGCATGTACAACAATCAGAAATCATTGATTCATTTGAAAGAGAAGCTCAAACTGTACTGATAATTGTAACAGCCAAACAAAAAACTCAGTTATCAGATTTTCACACTACATATATGCAATATCTTTCCCATACACTTGCCATGTACTGAGTTGTTTCTTCAATTTATATGCCATTTCACAAAGGAGTAGAAGAGAATAGAAAAATAAGAAAACTCAAGCATACTTCATAGCCCAGTTTGTCGATCATCTCATGCACCACTTGATATAGAGTTGGTCTAGCCTGAAAACCAAATGCCGATTACACTATCATTAGAGCATTGTTTTCAGGAGACAAACTAAAGGAATTCATCAAGCCAAATTTGAAAATTCCACTATTCCATAACAGAGGCAGTTGCTAAATTACGATATGAACATTGCGAATTGCTGCCATGAGTAGCACGCTAGGCATCTCCACTGCAAAAAGAAAAAAAGAAAGCAGTTCATGATTTCAAATACAACAAAGGAATGGAAAGAGAATATCTAAGAAGAATCAAATAAGTAATCATCCAAAATATGAGATACACATACAAACAATTATCGGGAGGAGAAGACCAGTCCCATCTTCCATCTTCAACACAATGGCAGGATGCGGAGCATAGTTGGGTAAATGTCCTTGAGGATTGTTATGAACACATCGTAAGTGCCTCCCATCCCTCATTTTCACAATGAAACCATCCGCTCCACTCTTGACTTCAACTACAAGGAGAACCACAAGGGAAAGATTAACCATTTACTGTTCCATATATTATAAACATCCAGAACATCAATGTCCATCCAAAAGTCACAAATTGTCACGTGTATCAGCAATTAATCAACGGTAAATCCTATTCCGCACAAACATACCAGCTTCGACTACGCTAGAGTTCACGTAATCTTCATCATTTTCATTGAAATTCTCGGCTGTGCTCCCGTTACCATCAGAGGAAGAACTCAAACTACACTGCACTCCAACAAATCTTCTCGCCTCCGATTGACGATACAGAATACCCACTTTGGTCTTGTAACCAGCAATCCCCTTGAATCCCGACAACTCACTTCTAAGAAGCCTAGCGTTGTTCACAAAGCGACCGTTCACAGGCAGACTGTAACCCCCAACTTTCTTTGCTCGAACAGCAGGGCAAAAAACTGGTCCTTGCAGCGACGCCATTTTACCTTCTCACCAAAACCTACACAAATCATCGCAACACATAAACGACCGCAGATTTTCCCAATGTAACCATTCGGCCTCGAAATCAACTGTCAAAAACAAATCTTTATTTAAAAAAACACACAAAGACTTGTATACTGCAGAACAGTGGACGAAATTAGGTTCTTAAAAGACCACCGTCCTAACGTTTCACAATTTAGAAACGAAAACCAATCTTTTATCTATTTTTTGGATAATGGAAAATAAATATTACAAATTCCGTTCTAGATTTTAAGATTTAATCATCATCAAGAAAGTCAATCCCTAAACAAAATCGATTCCTTCGGCGCCAGTAGAGTGTGATCTGATCGCAAACAAAAAACGAAAACTGAAGAACCAAGCTCGCACCTGAGACCTCCTCAAAGAAGCTCTCGCTCCTCAGCCTTTAAGATCTATGATTAGGTGATCGTAAACAAACCTAAGGACTGTGAAGGAAAGATCAGAACGAAATGAGAGACGAGGAAGGAGATGAGACACAGCGAGACGAAGCAAGCAAGGAAGTGAGAGTGAGCCGTGCACTTTATCCAGAATCGATCGTGGGAAATTACACTCATGTACTTGCTCGAGTCAGTTGATTCAAATTGATTTCGTGAAGTTTATCCATTTTTTTAAGTTCTGTTTTTAACTTTTAGTTTAATTTATTTTAATAAATTTATTTTTAATTAATTAATCAACAAATTTTTATAAATTAATAATTTCTGATAAACTAAAATTAATCAATTAATTTTTATTTAATAATTTATATTCCAATTAAATTTCAAATTGTACGGTCATTTTTAATAATAATTTAAATTTTTAAATTTTATTTAATCTTTATGGTTTAATACCAATTGAATTTTTTAAATCTTAAACCTCTTATTTATCGAATTAACTTTCAGTCCAATTTTTAAAATATTAATTTAAAACCTATTGTTATTTTTTAATGTATTTCCTTTTCCAAACATTGTTCAAATGAACATTATAATTAAATTCCTTATTTATTAGTTTACAATAAAAAATAATTATATACTTGGAACGATGAAAGTAGAACTAAATTTATGATAAAAATTAAAATCTCATATTTTTGTGTGTGAATAATCTTTACAAACAAACAATAACGATAACAACCATTATAATCCTACTAACAAGTAAAATTTAAAGAGGTTTAGTAATAAATAATATTATCTCTAATCAATAAAGAAACTGCTTCCAATTGACTAACAAGAGGAAGAAAAAGAAATTTGATATATAAAAAATTTAATATTTTAATAAGAGCAAGTAAAAAATAATAAGTTTAATATTCTTTAATTTTAGGAGTCTTTATTTCTAAATAATTTATTATATATGACTTATTTTAATTATCATATTTATTAATGTATTTAATATACATAATAATTAGTTTTTATTATAAAAAAAGGCTTATCATTAACAGTTGAAATGTTACTCCATAGTTGAGTTTAATATAAACAATGCCTTGTTAATTATAACTTGTACACATGTATTCACTTGTCATGTATTAACAAAACAAAAGCAACAATTGTCATAAAGCCACCCGCCGAAGGGGTATAACGTCTTTTCACCAAGAAAGCGGTTTCACTTCGGCTCGAACTCAAACCCATACGCGGCATTACGTCATCAGCGGTTTTATGACAGTCATGTAGCCGCCGGCTTTCGAAAATATCAAAGACACCGGACTGTGTGCCACGTGTAACAGTGACTGTGAGAGAATGGTTCCGGATAAGGTAGCCCTCCCAGAAAATAGAAAAATATCCGATTTCACGATTTTTTACATAAGAATATCTAGACACATAGTAAGCTTTCAATTTTCTCCTTTGTATTTTTATTTAGCGCAATAGTTATCTTTTAAATGTGCATTAAATAAATCTTAAATTGGCATAATAATCTATAAAATCACGCCAATTAGATATTCTAAAAATATAATTCATGTATGAAACTTACAATATAACACATGTATAAAAATGGGGCAAAAAATCAAAACAATTTTTTAATTCTTTTATCTATTTTAATATGTATTGTTTAATTTAAAATTATTAAAACTTATAATATCAAAAATATTAAAATACACGTTATAAATCTTTTATTATTTCAATAATATTGATTATTGAAATCAAATTAGAATAATCCCACAATTTGTCGTAACAATAATAATGTTTCGTTTCAATAAAAAATTTGCTAAGATGCAAATTTTAGAAAAGTTTAAAAGTATTCAGTTAAATGTGCTTAATAATTAGTTACATAAATTTTTATAATAAAAATTTGATAAAACTTTATTTAAATTAGGAATAATAACAAGTTGGCCCATGAATCCAGATTAAAGTGTTTTTAATAGGCCGATTTATAGGGCTAAACCAAGCTAAAGTCTAATTTTTTTAAACAAAACAATATTATTTTGCTAACAAAACAAAAACGGTATAATCTAGTTGAATTTAAATTCAACTATTACAATAAATTAAATTAAAATTAATACTTATTTATGAATTGAGTTGGTTATAAACTTAAATTTTTAGTAAAAAATAGGTTTTTATTTTGAACCCAATCTAAATCAGTACATGTGGAAGTCTAAGGCTAATAAATATTAGGGGTTAGATGTAGGGTTAGTAAGGTTTGTCGGCCTGGCCCGAAGTAAACGGGCCTGGCCGAGTTTGAACTCAGGCTAAAGTTTAAAATATGAAATTTTCAAATAAACAATTGTTTTTTATTTTTTAAATTAAAAATATATCTTAGTTTGAACCTAATTAGCTATATTAACTAAGTTCAATTAAACTCAAACTTGGGCTCAAACCAAGAACTTTAGATATGACCAAGATTTCAAATTGCTCCTAAATCTAGCGATAAAATGTTGGGTCAAACTTGGATTTGAGTGAACATAGGCTTGATCTAACATATTGTCATTTCCGTACGTGTCACACTTGTGAATGAACCAACTTTAACGATGAATGGTCTCTTAAGCTGTACGGCCTTTTGAGCTTTTAGCCTACCATTAAGTTCTGAATCGTATTGATAAGGCCTGATCTGAAAATGGTCCACTAGTGATTCATGAGTAGGTTGGTAATATGTGGTGGTCATATTTAATGTAGCTATCGCCGTATCAGATTTGGATACGGTATTGTATTATCATCGGTTAATATCAGGTATTGTTTAGGGTAATTTTTTAAATTTATAAAGTAGTTCTTAAAGTTTTTAAAAAAATATAAAATAATCTATTATCATATTATACAATTGTACTATATAGTTTATAAATTTACATCAATCGTGTTTTCAAAACTTATAACGTATGATTCTTCTATTACACCTATTATTGTCGGAAAAAAAAAACATAATAATGTTAAAATTATGAGAATTCTTTGATGAAATTACATTAGGATGTAGTAGTACCATGACTTGGTGGTGGATCAAATGTGGTCCACCTTGCAACCCTATTTTTTTTAATCTTAGCTCAAGATGACCAAATTTGCTCCACCAAAAACATCCCTAGACTGGACAGTCTAGCTAGTACTTTACATTCTCATGTTGTCCTTCCTGTGTTCAAAATCTGGAGATTTTATCTCATCCGGGAGTTTAACGTAATGTTCCCTTCAAGTAAACAATAAGTACATCATAAGTTTTATTCATAAGTTCCGCCACCAAAATTCGGCGGCGGCCACATGCCTCCACCGCCTCCGACGTCGCTGGTTACGTAAGACATGCAAGACAATGGCACCAGACATAGCCCTCGGCTTCTCAAGTCTCTCTTCATCTCTTCATTTCCATTCTCCCCCTGAAATTAGTGGATAATTGTAAATATTACCATCGTAATATTATAGTTTGAGGAGTTTTTCTTATTATAATTGCGTAATAATCCCATTTAAAGTTAACATTTCGGCACAAATCTAATCGATCGACCTATTTTCAACCCAATTCGAAGCTAATTCAACCTATTATCGTAATTGTAATCAATTTTGTATTCCGGGCAAGTTAAATCTTTGTTTCAACTTTCAATCCTTCTATTTTGAAAATTAGCAATCAATTTCTTACCCCTTGCCTAGCTCTACTGATCTTGTTGCGAGATGACTTCATGTAAGGTACGCTCAGTGTCTGCACAGATAAGTGAAAGAGACCAAGTGACAACAATCTTCAGCAATTAACTTCTAAATCCTAAGTTTTAAATTTCAAAGTGCCTTACTTGTGCAATTAGGCAATTTATGTAACTTAGCAGTACTACAATGTCAGACCGTAGCATGAAAAGTATATAAAGGTCATTGAAAATGGTAAACAAAGAAGAATGGTGGGAAAGTGAAAGTACCTCGACCTGGTTTTGAAGGAATTTGATGTACCCGATAGCCTCCATTAGTACGGATGCTGTGTCTGTCTGAAGTTATTCCCACAAAGCATGCAAAAATGTTCACGTCAAATTATAAAAATAGCAGAAACCAAAGCAACGTTTTTCTTAGTTAAATCAGAATCATAAGAAACATATATTCTCTGGGGTTCTGTAATTAATTAGCTCTCTCTCGTTTTTCAAGTTTGATGATCTTACCACTTAGTTTTAAAATACAACATTTTTAAAATCCGACCAAAAATTAAACCGATAAGACAAAAAATTTAAGGTTTAAAATGTTCAATTAATATTAAATCGTCATAAAACTGGTTAAAAATTGCATAAAATTGAAGAATTTGAAATTGATTAAAAACGATTGTCCTTATTTATCAAAAAAATTAAATTTTAATTTAAAAAAGAGATTTTTATTAAATTAAATTATTAAACTAAATCAAATCAAAAAATTGAAAATTAAATCAAAAAGTTGATCGGTTCATGATTTTCACTATTAAACTTATTAAACTAATTTTGTTTTTAAAACATTGGAAAATTATTCCCTTGCCTAGAATTACTCATCTCTTTTCTTTTGTGGATTAAACTAAACCACCTAGTATCCGACGCCACATAGACAACCAACTAATTCGGATTCGAGCTGAGTAGAACCCTTTCGGGTAACAAAGCTCTCCCTCATGAATTTTTAAAGCACCTTCATTCCTAAGACTCGAACTCAAGACCTTGGTTAAACAGAATTACTCGTCTCTTTAACAAATTAACATTTGTTTGTGGATGGTATAAGATTGGTAATGAATGAATTCAGCATTAAAATTATATATTTTTATTAATTCCTCTTGATCTGAATTGAGTATTGCAAATTGAGTCAGATTGAAATTTCAAATTTAAAATTTGGTTCAAAATTTGACCAATTTAAATTTAATTTTATAATCTCAAATCGAGCCAGGATAAAAATGTAATTCTAATATCATGGCTTATTTAATTACAGTGTTAATCGGTAATTAGTTAATGGTGATCATGATGTAAACCTAGAAAAACTAATTAACTAGAAGCAAAATTACCTTGCCAAAGGGTGCAACCAGTTGCTGCAAAGCTGCAATTCTATCTCCTAGCTTTTCTTTCCTTACCTGTTTAATTGCAATATTGCGTAAAAATCAAGCATTATAATATAAGAAAAAGGGAAAACTCAATTTAGTCCTTCAATTTTTTTAAAAAATCATACACTTACCACTCTAAACTTCATTCTTCATCAAAGTAATCCTAAACTTATAGTACTTTATAATTAGATATACCCCTTAAACCCTAAACATCCATCAAAAATTATAATTAGATATACCCCTTAAACCCTAAACATCCATCAAAAACTTTTATGATGTAGATTCATTAGAACATGGGATTACGTTAAAGGAGTGTATTTAAATGTGCAATTGAACTTAAGTAGCATTTTAAAATTTAAGGTACACTGCTAAGTGCTTAGAATCATATCACATTATCACCTAAGGAAAGTCCAAATACTTTTTTCATACCTTAAATGGTGGAAAGGTGGCGCGTGAATCCAAACGCGACTTCTTGGGTGGTGCAGCTTGGGTTGCCTTCGTCGACTCCATCAAGTTGGTGTTGCGCCTCTTTGATTGATCAGTGTTGTTGAAGGAGGAGATCATCTTTACAACAGAAAACAGTGAAATTAAAAAGGGTTTTGGGTTTTTTTTAGGAGTCATCATCACCATCACCATAAAGTCATATTCTAAAGAGATAAAAAATAAATAAATAAAGACTGATTCTTCTGATAAAGAGGATTCATTTATGCAATGTTTAAAGTTGATGGGTATCTTTTCTCTTTTTCTTAGCATAGGCCCTTAAAACTTAAAAAGGGTTTCGACTTTGAAGTTTTTTCACTGTATCTTTTGCTTATCTTTTGGGTTTTTGAATCACAAATTGTAGCAGGAAGAGGAAGATGGAGTGTTTTGTGGTAAATGTTCTTGAGGCCATTGAGTTCAAGGTTACAACAATGGCTATATCAAAGAGGAAGAGAAAGAAGAATTAAAGAACATGAACTCACTTTACTAGGGTTATATGTGGATATTTGACTTGATTGTGGCATTTGATCAACACTGAAACCGAAGGTGCTCTTGTACATGCCAAGAATGTCACTAGAAGAAGGTTGACCAAAACTCCCACTAGACCTAGTAGAGCTTAGGAGATCTGAGGCCTGTAAGTTCATGTCGAATGACCCTGAGATTGAGGAAGACGATTGATTCAAGCTTGAAATATTTATGCTGGGATGTATCTGACTAAACTGCCCTCTACCACTACTTCCATATATGGAGGAATTCTGATGGCCATTGATGGGAAAACCAGAAGAGATAGTCTTGAGCAAGAGCTTCTCGCTAAGATCGTTCAGATCTTTCCGTTCGTTCTTCACGTAGCTTGCATTCGAAAGATGTGGATCCTCCACAGTACTGGAAGGACTTTCAACTAACATATCGGTGAATTTTGGGAAAACTAAGAGCTCTCCTTGTTTTGGAAGTTGTAGGTAATGGTTGCTGAAGCTTCCTCCATTGTTATTCCAGTGAAAGCTCGAGTCTTGGATCATAGAACTGTTGACTGGAGGAATCAGATTCTCATTCCTGTGCCTTGGATTTAAGATAACCCCATTATAGTTTGGACTGAAGTTTTCAGCATTCCTGCATGAAGAGAGGTGAGATGAAAAAAAAAAAAAACCTTTCCTAGCAAAACTAGAAAGTCTAAAACTGATATAGAATGAAAAGTAGACTTTCATCACCTTGAAAAGCAATGAAGCTAGCTTACTAACAGTCCAATGGGGAAAAAAAAGCCAATATGGAAAGGGAAAGAATCAAAACCTAGCTACATGGGGTATTCAATTCTAGGGCAATTTGTGATTGATGTAACATCAAATCAATAAAGAGAGAAAAAAAAAAGAGAAAAAGAATATCCTACAGTAGTTGATGATCGTGGCAGTAGTACTAACTGTAACAGCCAAAACATTCATTACAACAAATTGAAAGCTCTAAGCAAGAGAGAGAGAGAGAGAGAGGAAAACAGAACTCACAAAGTGATGCTTTGAGTCCAACCCTGAGAGTTTGCAACTCCGTAGCTAGGTGGAGCAGTAGTTAAAGAAGCAGAAGACGAAGATGAAGAAGAAGAAGAAGACCCAACAAGGTGGTCTTGAAGCTGATGGAGGTTTGCAGACTCCATAATAACAGATCTTTTATATATATACAAGGGCTTGAAAATCCCAAGATGATTAAAAAATTTTAACTATAGCCCCTATAGCTTGTTTTTGGCTCCAGGAACATCTCTCTCACTCTATTCAAAGGAACAGTAGAGTTCAGGTGATACCCACAGGACCCCTTCTTGCTTTTGGCCTATCAACTTTTCCTCAGTTTTGCTCTTTACTCTATCTAACAAGCCTTGAAAAGAAAGAAAGCAAGAAAAAGAGGGTCAGGCATGAGTATAAGAACCTATATCTCCATACCTCTCTCTTTCTCACTGTATAACTTTAATTATTCATTTTCTTTTCCACACTCCATACTCACACACTGTCTTTTGCAGGCTGCTTATCAATATAAGATTGAATAAACGTCTCTCTCTTTGTGCCTCTCTTGTGTATGTGTCTCTGTTTGTGAGAGAGATAGTGATACTTTTATGGCAACTGTCTGCAATTACAGGGAGATGATTATGCGTCCTCCATGTTATGATTAAGATCCATCCTTCGATCCCAAGGCTTTCAATAAAGGTCTGAGAAGATAAATGATCATAGCCATATGCTCTTCCTTCCTCCCTCTCTCTCTCTCGCTGTCTCTTTCTTTTCCTTATCTCCACATGCTCCAAGGTTTTGCTCAGTTTCATATATATTACACACCAAAGGGTTTGTATGTTTTTTCACTAAAAGGAAAAAGAAAAGGAGTCATGGAGTTGGATTGTGGTATTCTATTGAATCCCCATCCTCTCATATATATACACATCTAAAAAGTTAATTTTTATAAATAAAGTAAATAATTGAAAATTACTGTGAATTTAATTTATAAAAATTTTGAATAAAAATTAATATTATTAACAAAATATATTTTTAAAAATATAAATATTTTATTAATAATTTGTTATTACTATCATTTCACAACCGTATCATTTGACAACCGTGTAATTGATGCCTTTCTGAGTTTATGATTTATGAAATTTTAATCCATAATACCTTACCCGACTTCCTCAAATTTTGCATTAATGCGAGATTCAAAAGGGGTGTGATGAACTATAAATATAAATATTTTCATTTTTATTTTTTCTTTTTCTTTTTCTTTCTTGTGGGTTGTTAAATAACGATCTCTTTATTAGTTAAAAATAAGATTGCATACTACTACACCTCATCAAATCTTACATTTTAGCGAAATTTGTATACGAATATTTAAAAATAAACTAATTGTATAATTAAATTATATTAGTCATAATTATTAATAATAGCTAGTGTTAAATAATTCAGTAGCACGTATTTAATAATAAATTAGATTAGACAAAAATAAAACAAAAAATTAGAATAAATTTATAATTTTTTAAATATAAACAAAAAATATTAAAAAATAAAACTCAACTAAAAAAACATTTTTTAACTTAATTAAACAAAAGTAAAATCAAACAACTTCTCAAGTGCACATAGTGTAATTTTCAATGCCTAATGTTTGTATAAATGCCTCATCGACGAGATTACACTCACCTACTCAAGTGCGCATAACTTTGCAATTACTCGTATGCGTTAGGTACTTACTGACTTTGGAAACCAAAGAAACCTAATTGATTTCACAGATGTGTGGGAAATTTTTAATTTCAAGAGAAATGTTAGGAATAATTACGATGTTCCACTTGCTAGCAATTCATCATCGTCTTCACTCACTCATAAATTCCATAACAAAGCAGAGTCTGAAAAAATCTAATAATATGTAGCCTTATTCTTACATAATAGAGAGGTTAACAATTCATGTGAAATAATAACTCTTTTTTTTTATGAATGTGCTCTATTAAGTCGGTTTAATTGTAAAAATCTTGAACTATTTAATTTTCAATTAGATTTTTAACTTTTTGTTTCGATTTATTTTAAAAAATTGATCAATTTGTTAATCAATCGGTTAATTTTGTAAATTAATAAATTCTTATAAATCAAAATATATTAATTAATTTTCATTTAACAATATTTTTTCAATTAAACTTTCGATAGGTTAAACCTTTTAAACCTTAATCCTCTTGTTTTATTGGTTTAACTTTCAGTATGATTTTTAAAACATTTTCTTATATTTTTATTTATATCCTTTTAAATTATGTTTCATTAAATTAATAATTTTAATATATTACTCAATTCTTTTAAATTTAATAAAAGATAAAATATTTTTCTATTAATGCTTGACTTTTTATAACAACAATCCATGATGTAATTGAGATATATAGATGTAATTTCATTTTCACATATATTTTCAAAACCCTCGTCATGATGCTTTAGACAACTATCAATTCTCATCTAATTTGAATCATATCTTCTGGTGGCAAACAAAAAGAAGCTAAGCCCCCCCCTCTCTAGGCTTGTAGCTCTAATTTCTATATAGACACACACATTTGTTTATACATTTCATGCTTTGTGACATACACCTGTAGTTTAAAACAATTTCAAGTCCTTCCAGAATAATCTATCTCAGTCTTTAATTATTAGTTATCAGTTCTCTCTGTTAAGAATATGGACCAATGTTATGAAAATTGTATATGATTTAGCATTTGGTACATGGTACTGATATTGGTCAATATTAAGTAATTTTTTAAAATTATAAAATAATTTTTAAATTTTATAAAATTACAAAATAATCCCTCAATATATTATATTATACAATTTTTTTACTTTACTTCAGTCACATCCTGAGAAATTATAATAATATAAATTTAATATAAAAGATATTTCTTTATTTTTTATTGATATTGTTTTCACATATTTCTTATAAATTAAAATAAATTTAATTTTATATATTATCTTTATATACTTCAAAATTTATTATAATATTTTCCATATATATATAATATAATATATAAAATATATAAATTTAGTTATGTATATTAAACTGATATATTTAATTATGAATTCTATAATCACTTTGTATTTTATTTAATACATTATATTTATATTTATTTTTATTGAATAAATTATAGATAATTTTATCATTTTTATTTATAAGCAATTAATATTTTATATAGGAGAAATTTTAAAATTTTCAATTTAATCTTAAAATTTTTTTGAATTTATAATTCTAACTATTATTTGACTGTTATTCTAGTCATCGGCCAATACTTGTCAGTATCAACCAAAAGATATGGTATTGTATAATATCATAATCTGGCATGAGATTTTCTTATTGAGTACCAATTTTTTCTTGGTATCGATTGATACTGACCAATACAAAATAATAACACAAACACGGTCGCGTGCAATGAAGATTTTAAATTAGGGACATGAGATTGGTTATAATAGAAATAAAAATAGTCAATTAGGAGATATTGGTTATAATAGAAAGATTAATAATAATATTATTATAGTTTTCTTAATTACTTTTGCTTATAATTATACATTCACTTTATCCGTGATTACTACAATAATTTATTACTAATAGCATAACTCATTATTTTTATTCATAATTATTTAATCAATTTTATGACTGTTTACTATTGATTTAATTAACCTTTTAAACCTTAAATTTCTTATGTTTAATTTTTAGTCCAATTTTTAAAATATTAATGATATCCATTAATTGTATGGAGATAATCAGATAAGAAGTTGATGAAGCCCGGAAATAGCTTAGAATACAATCACAACCCTTCTATCTCTTGTTCTTTCAATCATCTTCGACCCTTTAAGACTTGTGATATGTCTTTGTTTTCTAGCAAGTGAGGAGAGATAGAGATTAGAGAGTTAAGTATGATTAAGCTATGGATGATCAGAGGAGTGCTATTTTAATATGTTCAGTCCCCACAAAGCTTCACATCAGTCTAAAAGTTGATGGGAGAACGTGAGATGAGAGTATGGGCAAGCTCCAACTTTGCCTTTTGCCCTCTCTCTCTCCTCTTACCCTTGAAGCATGCCTGCTTTTTTCTATTATTTGTTTATTTATACAACTATGCTTTGTTTGGTTAAGTTCTTATAAATTTCCCTTTTTTTTTTCCTTCTAAACAATTATTCTTTATTGAATGAAAGCTTTAGCTCCTTTTCCTTATTTGTCTCCTTTTGCATAATTTCTTACTCTCACTATCTTCCAAAATTCAATTCTCAATGATAGTTGTTCCTACGGGCTTAATTTTTGTGTAATTTTATAATTATTTTCCTCTTTTTTATGAATCTTTTAGACCCAATTTATAAAATTATATAACAACACTTAGTAAAAATTTCACTGACACACGAAATTTGAAAAGCTCTAATAATAATCAGTCTTACCACATTTTATAAAACTATAAATGTGTGTAATTGAATGCCTTTTTTATTTAATTTTTATAAAATTTTTGCTCCATTACTTTTTAGTACATCTTGTTATTGAGAAGAAAAAAGGATGATAAGTTGAAATATATATATAAATGATTAGAAATGTTATAAAGGGATAATGACAAAGGATGAAATGATGATTGCTTCTGGTTAAGAAATCTAACTTTACAAATTAACTCACTACAATGGTCATTGGATAATCATGTTTAGTCTGTTCTTCTTTTCCTCAATGATGAGATTGCAAAGGTTGTAGAGATTCAATTTCATGGTAAGCTTGGGGTCAAGATAAGCTACCTTACTATTTTTGGTTTATATAATTCAAAATCTCAAACCTTTATGATCAATATCAATTGTAATTATAACTCGAATTGATTAATGACAATCCTCATCATCTTTCAAATAGAAAACAAAATATAATTAATTTAATATTAGTAACTTGTAGCAAGCATTTTATGCATATAGTTTAGCAATGTTTAAAAAACCGAATCGGAAATTAAACCAGTAAGACTAGCAGTTTAAAGTTTAAAAAGTTAAACCGGTATTAAACTGTCATAAAATTATTAAAAATTGAATAAAATTAAAAATTAAAAATGCGAATAAAGGAGATTGTCTTTACTCATTGAAGAATTTGAAATTTAACTAAAAATGAGATTTTTAAATAAAATTAACTGATTTGTTTTTATTTATAAAAATCAATTAATTTATGAAACCGACAAACTAATTAATAAATTGATCAGTTTTTAATAATAAGAGTTATTAAAATAAATCGAACGGAAAAATTTAAAATCGAATCAAAATATCGATTGGTTCAAAGTTTTTCACGATTGAACCGATCAAATCAATTAAATTTTTTAATCATTTCATATTAGTGATAAAAAAACTTAGGTTAAACTTGAATTCATCGTATTAAATTTGATTTAAATTAAGTTGAATTGGATTGATGTCTTACTCCATTACTAACCTTAACAAGGATCTAATATTAATCATAGCACTTCTATTTGATAGTAAAAGCAGTCAAACTTTGGATCATAAAATTCAATCAATTAACACCCAAAACATAAGAATATTTAAGTGATGCAAAAAAAAAAATTTAGAGAAAAAAAAGAAACAAATAAGACAATTCACAAGTGGAAGGATGATGTATTACCTTTGTTCTTGTCCACTTTACATTACAAGAGAACATATCTTTAAAGTGCAAACTTGATGGATGGATATTTGTCCCCACAGAAAGATTAGAATTAAAAAAAAGTCAGTATATTCCACCAAATTTTTAGTTTATCTTTTTATTCCAAAAAGAAGCAATCATAGCAAAAGCTACCTCATAAAAGTTTGTACTGACTTTCAATTGAAATTTAATTAGTTCAATCCTAAAAATTTTAAGATATTTAATATTTTTTGTCTAGTTTTTAACTTTTTAATTTGATTTACGTACTTTAATAACTTTTATTTTTAAGAATCAATAAATTTATTAACTAATCACTTTCTTAGGGAGTGGTCGAGTGCCTCCTAAGAGGTAGTCAAGTTGGTGGAGTGAGAGGGATAGAGTCAAAAGATCTTATGTTCGAATCTCTCCACCTCCGCTCTCTCGATCGAGCCTGTCGTATATGACTTGCTTAGTGTGGGGTACCTAATTGATATAATTTGCAGGCTATTGCGTCAAACCGAAAGTTTACCAAGTATGCATCTAAAAGATAGCGATTACAATTAATTTAATTCAACAAAAATAAATCAATTAATTTTTATTTATTAATATATTTTTTAATAAGACTTCGAATCTTTCAATCAGTAAAGAAAATCTCTTACTGTAGAGAACCTGATTTGTATGATTTGCAAGTTATTGCGTCAAGCTGGAGGTTTATCCAGTACGCATCTAGAAAATAGTAATTACGATTAATTCAATTCAACAAAAATAAATCAATTAATTTTCATTTATTAATCTATTTTATAATTAGACTTCAAATCTTCAATAAAAACAATCTCTTTCAATTATATCCTAAATTCTTTAATTTTATTTAATTTTTACCTTATTTAACGATAATTTAATACCGACTAAATCTCTTAAACCTTTTTATCTTATTGATTTATCTAAACGTTAATGTGAGATAATGTCATTTGGTGACTGAATTATCTTATAGTTGAAGCAGTCGTGAGGTCTGTCGCAGTCGTAAATAGAATAAAATAACACGAGTCCCTTTTTCAATTTGGTAGCCAGTCAACGTAGGTTGAAAGAACCCACTAGCCACTCATTTGATGACACTTGAAAAAATTAATTTCCATTTACTTGACTGAAAAATTGCTGTCTTTTCCAAATAAAATCACTGATTCTCTATACAAGAATGAACCCTAATTTCACAATTCTATAATTTGTTTGTTTTAGAAATTTTTGAATTATTTAATTTTTCGATTTATGTTAGTGAATCCCATATTGATTAAATATGAAAATATTAAATGGATTATAAATAGTAAGGGTGAACTGTTTAAATGACTAGTTCTAGTGATTTTGACAATAGTTAACCTAAGCCCAATTTCTATTAATAAGCTCTACACTCTATCCATATTAAAAACTCTAATATGATATCAGAGCAGGTTTGGTCCGGATTATTAATTTCTTGGTTATTTGTTTGGATGTCCAGTCTCAGCAGCTCGGTCTAGTTACTACTGCATTTATTTCAAGTGACAACTGGATATCTAGTACCAGTTGTACTTAAAAGGGAGTGTTAGAGAATTCTATATTGATTAAATATGAAAATATTAAAGGGTTTATAAGTTTAAGATTCAATTTTATTCAATCTTTAACCGATTTTATGACGGTTTAATAACAACTAAATATTAAGCTTCTTACCTTACCGATTTATTATAATTCGGTTTTTAAAACATTGAATTACATTTGTTATTCGTGTTTTAAAACTCTGATTAAGATTATTTCCATACGATATTCTCTTATACTCTTCACTAGTTCTTTCCCTATTCTTTGGATGTTAGAGGGTCTAAGAATATTATTGAATTATATGGAAATTAGCATATCTATCGTTTATTAGGGTGATTGCTTTTGTCATGCTTTTTGATCGAATCCAACCCTAATAATGGGAATTATAGATTATAAAAATGAAGAAAAAGGAAAGTTTAAATAGGTCTGGCTTTATGACTAGATGTATGTATTATTACAGCTTTTGAGTCAAATACATGGCAAAGTCCTTAAAAGGAGGTCAAAAGCAAGCAAGATTTAAAGTGTCCGCGAAAAGGACAAAGACATTGGAACTGAAGAATATGTTTTGTTGTCAAATTTAGGGCATGACCTAAACAATCCAAGATTAGATGGCCATGACTGTTTTTGCTTTTCAAGCCCACTAATTAGACATGGTAATTGGCTGAGTCGATTTTTTTTTTGGTAAAATAGAAATAAATACAAAAGCCTAACGCCTCAAGAAAGCAACTGAACGCTGATTATTATAAAGCAACAGTCACAACTTGAGGACTGGATCAGTTCACATAACTCAATGACAAAAATGAGACGACCCTCGACTAGCTAAAAAATTCGCACATTGATTTGCTTTTTAGAAGAAATGGAAAATTGAGCACACTCATGTCTTAAAAAGAAGAGACCTGATCTTCAAGACCAGAGATAAATAGAGATGAAAGAGGGAGTAGGACTGAGTGATGAGTCAAACTGCTTCTAACGAGTTGGTTTCACTAAAACCTTGCGATACCCAAAATCTCAGGTAAAAATCAAACCACGACGAATAACTTGTAGTCCTGTCATCATATTAGTTGCATGTCCTATATACCAAGAGAAGCCTGACACCCAACAACCATTGCCATAACGGATGATTCCACCAATTCGTCGAGTAAAACCTATAAAATTCAATCAAAATCAAGTCATGTAGTCCTAATCTAAATTCGAGTTCACTTTCAAAACCATATTGTTTGGTCTAAATTTTTTTAGTATTAAAGTCTTAAATTTCTTAATCAAATTAATATTGTTTCAAAATAAAGTAGGAGATCAGATTGTTCTGATCGACCTTAGACTCAAATTAATATAAAATTCAAGTTACTACAGATCAGTTCGGTTTTAGATTGTCATACCTGTGGATACTACCACTAGAATATCCTTTATTTTGTAAGCCAAAAAATGTTACTCATCTTGCAAAAATTACTAATTTTTAAACATAGTTAACTAAAAGGAAATGCCATTTTTTAATATAAGAAACATGTAATGACTATTTTTAATTACACACTAAATAAATCCTTCGAAGTATGTATGGCAACAAAAAATTAGTACATTTTAGGGTTAATTATAAAAAAATTCAAAATTTTGCCAATTTTTTAATTATAGTCCGAATTTTAAAAAGTAGCAATAAAATACTAAAATTCTCAATTTTAACCCAAACTTTAAAAAGTGGTAATAAAATACTTAAACTTTCAACTTTTTTTAATTCTAACTTGACGTTGTCTGTTATTCTCCTTATGTCCTCATCCTTTTGTTTTTTTGTTTGTTCTTCTGACGCCGTAAACTACTCTCGCATTATAGTGTACGTACTATATCAGTAAGTTATTCGTTTTTAGTTCGTTCTCTTAATGTCCTTAGTGTGAAGGTGTTAGGATTGCGTAATATGAAAATTCAAGGATAAAGGCGTCAAGAGAACACACTAAAAATGAAAGGAAAAATTGAAATTAAAGCGTAAGGTTGTTGAGGTTGCATAATTTGATTTAGGTCATTTTTAAATAACAAAATTATTTTAATTATGTGATTAAACGACGTAATTTCATTAATCTTCATTTGTTGTGTTAATTTTGGGTAACGTGTATTAATAGTTAAGGTTTCTGAAACACTTAATAAGTTATGTCAATAAAAATAACGAAAATACTAACATCGAGCTGTAATTAAAAAAATTAAAAGATTTAACATTTTATTACTACTTTTTAAAATTCGAGCTATAATTTAAAAATTGACAAAAATGACTTTTTTTTATAATTAACCCTAAATTTTATTTGGATATGAATAATTAGTTTTTACTTTATAATCGAGTTAGATTCCTAAGGTTCGGGTTGGGCTGCCAAGGGTCCTAGACTCAAGCCTTGGATCGGGCTCTCATTCAAGCCCAGACCCAGGCTAGGTCAAGCCAATCTATTGTCATCCCTCCCTCTCTCTCTCTCTCTCTCTCTCCCTCTCTCTCCTAGTCACCTTTGGATCACCTTTTCGGAGATAACCAGCATGTAATGTGATATGATACGTGAAGTGTTGAAACAAAGAGAAGCAAAACAAAGAACCAAACCTGCGAAAAAAGGCGCCTGAACTGAATTTAGTGCATCATCATCTTTCACTCTTTCTTGTCTCTCTCTTTGGGTGCAACCGCGCGTTTTGATGCTTAGTTCATTCAAAGATACGTACACATAGATTAGCACTTGAGTGGAACATCAACGCTTTACAAATTAAAAGGAAGCTTTTGACTCTTTGATAATTTGAACAAGATAATTGAGAGATCTTCTTTCCATAATTAATCTACAAAAGGTTGTGAAAGTAATACCAATATTTTAAGAAGTTAAACCGAGATTTAAGGTTTAAAAGTATTATACCGTCACAAAATTAGTTAAGACGCGAATAAAATAAAAAAATAAAAATATAATTAAAGAAGATAATCTTTATCATTGAAATTTTAATATTTAATAAACGAATCATTTTTAATAACAAATATTATTAAAATAAATTACCGTAAAATATTCAATTTTTGAATTAAAAAGAAAGAAAATGGTGTAACTTATTAAGAACACAAAAAAGAAAAATACATAATATCAATATCTATTTCTATACCCTACAAATTTTGTTAAATTAGGGCATAAAAAAAAAGAAAAAGTTCAGCTCATCCTTCTATAAGAAATTAATAGTCTTACTTATCCAACAAATTAAAAAAGAAAATAATATATTCATTAGTAAAATTGGATCATGATCATCCCTATAAATTAATCCCTTCCAATGTACTAGTTGATAAATATAAGGATTGAATGAAAATGATGATTCTTAAATAGGGACGACAATGAATTGGTCCAAATCCGAGCCCCTACTTGATCAGGTCCGAGATAGTTGGCCTAAGTCTGAGTCAGACTCAGTCTGACCTGAATTTTTTTAAAAATTAAAAGAATAAAAGTGACGTCATTTTACTTAAAAGAGTCGAGTCTTGAGCTAGTCTAGGCCTGAGCAGCCCGAAAGCCCAGACCCAATATCGACCTCTCTTCGTAAGAAATGGAGAACTAAAAAAATTAAATTACGAGTTTGAGACATAAATTTTTATATTTCTAAAAATTTTAGAGAATATTATATATTGCATGTTATATGATACAATAAGGTTGGATTTTATTATCGATAAAAAATAATAAAACTTTTTCCTTTTCAAAATATTAAGTCTTTATGTTGGACTCAAGCTTGGGCCGGGCTTACTTAGAGGTCGACCAATCCAGTCCAACTCTAACTTAGATCACTTAGTTAAATAACCGAGTATGCTATTTACGCTTGACACACTCACAATCCTGCACTCGTGCGTTAACTTATGCTGAACTTGAAAGCCCAAACATAACTACTCGGTCCATTGTAAAGAAGATCTTTATCCACATCTCTAATAATGCCACTCGCGAATTGTAAGACGACACGTGTGACGCAGGGATCGTAACAGGCGATCCCTCCCGCCAACGCTTATCTGATTTTAGCCAACACAGAGGGAGGTTTCAAGGACGGAGAATTTGATGGCCCAGAGCATCTCCAAACCTCCGATCACAATCCCGACCAAACAAGACACCACATGGGATTTCTCGAACAGACCTAATACAGCATCTGTCCCCTTCTCCAGAAAGCGACACCAAGTTGTTACCGACTCCTACGTAAACTACCTATGCAAAACTGGAAGATTGAGAGAGGCAGTGGCGGCTCTTGACTCCTTAGCTCAACATGGGTCCGAGGTGAGACCGGATACTTTCCTAAATTTGGTTCAGTCTTGCATAGACTCGAATTCCCTTATTCTGGGTCGCAAAGTCCATTCTTGGATTGGTTTGGTGAAGCACAAAAGTCCGTTTCTTGAAACCAAGCTGGTCAGTATGTATGCTAAATGTGGGAACTTGGAAGATGCGCGTAAAGTTTTTGCTGAAATGGGTGAGAGAAACTTGTTCACTTGGTCGGCGATGATTGGTGCTTGTTCTAGAGAGCGTAGATACAAGGAAGTGATCGAGCTCTTTTATATGATGATGTCAATGGAGGATAGTTGTTTGCCTGATGCGTTTTTACTGCCTAAGATACTGCAAGCGTGTGGCAACTGCGGTGATCTAAAGACTGGGAAATTGATACATTTGTTGGTAGTGAAATGCGGAATGGGTGATATTCCGCGCGTAAGCAATTCGATATTAGCTGTCTATGCCAAGTGCGGGAAGTTGGACGTGGCAGAAAGATATTTTGAGAGGATGGAACAGAAGGAGACAGCAGCTTGGAATGCTATGATGTCAGGGTACTGTCAAATTGGTGATGTTGAGAAGGCTCATAGATTGTTTGATGCAATGTGCGAAGAAGGGACTGACCCGGGTTTAGTAAGTTGGAACTTGTTGATTTCTGGTTATAACCAAATAGGGCGTTGTGATGTTGCTATGGAATTGAAAAAGAAGATGGAGATTAATGGAATTGCTCTTGATGTTGTCGCTTGGACATCAATGATTTCTGGTTTCGGTCAAAATAATAGGACAAATCAGGCGTTAGACTTATTTAGAGAGATGATTCTAGCAGGGGTTGAACCAAATGGTGTTACAATTGCAAGTGCCGTTTCAGCATGTGCATCTTTAAAATCATTAAATCCAGGGATGGAAATCCATTCCCTTGCTGTCAAGTTGGGTAATGTTCACGGTGTGCTGGTTGGAAATTCTCTAATAGACCTGTACTCAAAGTGTGGGGAGCTAGAAGCTGCTCGACAAGTCTATGATCTGATGGTAGAGAAAGATGTTTTTACTTGGAACTCAATGATTGGAGGTTATTGTCAAGCTGGATATTGCGGTAAGGCCTACCTGCTGTTTATGCAGTTGCAGAATTCTAATATACAGCCCAATGTCATCACATGGAACACAATGATATGGGGTTATTTACAAAATGGAGATGAGGATCAAGCCATGGATTTGTTTCAAAAGATGGAGAAGGAGGGGAACATCAAGCGGGATACTGCATCATGGAATTCACTTATTGCTGGTCATATACATATTGGGCAAAAAGATTTGGCATTGAGCATATTTCGGCAAATGCAGTCTGCTGGTATTCGTCCTAATCCTGTTACCATATTGAGTGTTTTACCTGCTTGTGCAAGTTTGATTGCACTCAACCAAGTAAAAGAGATCCATGGTTGTGCATTGCGCAGAAATCTAGTATCTGCCTTGCCTGTGGCTAATTCACTTGTTGACACTTACGCGAAATCAGGGAATATAGCTTATTCAAGAAGCATATTTGATAGGATTATATCCAAAGATGTGATCACCTTTAACTCAATGATTGCTGGTTATATTTTGTATTCTTGTCCAGATGCTGCACTTGATATTTTTGATCAGATGAGAATATCAGGAATTAAACCAAGCAGAACTACTTTTGCTTCTATAATTCTCGCACAGAGTCTTGCTGGAAAAGTTGATATGGGGAAGCAAGCTTTCTCTACCATGGTTAATGACTGCAAAATCATACCAACTTTAGAACATTATTCAGCTATGGTTGATTTATATGGTCGTTCAGGTAGGCTTGGAGAAGCATTGGCATTTATTGAGGATATGCCAATCAAGCCTGACTCATCCATCTGGTCTACCTTCCTAACTGCATGCCTCATTCATGGCAATTTTGACACGGCAATGCAAACTAGGGAGAATTTGGTGAACTCAGAACAAAGGAATTCTTTGATTAGTCGGTCAAATTTACAAGGATATGCTTTATACGGAAAAGTCTTTGATGCTTCGAGAGTAAAAAAGGTTGATGGAACTGGCAAGGTACCGAAACTTATTGGACAGAGCTGGATTGAAGTAAAAAAGAAGGTGCATTCTTTTGTTACAGGCAACTGGCCTAAATTCAACCCAGATGTTCTGTTTTCTTGGGCAGAAAGCATCTCAAGTGAAATCAAGACACAAGATCTGGGTTGTGGGTTGTATAAGGATGAAATAGAGGAAGAAGAGAGGGAAGAAATTGTTGGTATCCATAGTGAAAAGCTTGCCCTAGCTTTTGCTCTTGTTTCATCACCTTCTACACCTCAAAGTATACGAATTGTTAAGAACATAAGAGTGTGTGGAGAATGTCATGCGATAGCTAAATATATCACCTTGAAATATGGTTGTGAAATATACTTGAGTGACTCAAGGTCCTTCCATCACTTTAAATCTGGGAAATGTTCTTGCAGGGATTATTGGTAGGTTAAAAAGCGACATAAATGTGTAATTGCTGTCAAGATCAATCCCCTGATAACGTAGTAACTTATTGGAAATTCATGTAAACTTACATGTTTACCGCTTCCTGTGTTTTATAACTATCATTGCAAAACATTGTGTCGAAACAATGAGCAGGTGACATATTTGCCAGAGGAGCGATCCCAGTGGATTTAAGGTTGACAGTTGTTGAAATGGTGCCTTGCTTGCAGACCAAAGTCCAGTGTGTTAACAGGTTTAGTTTTGAGTTACCTCGTTGTAACTTCTTTTCTATTTTGTAAGTAGTCAATTACGAAAGAGTGAAAGAAGTATGCTGACAAAAATCCTCAAGAGAAATAAGTTCTGTTAAACTTAATCATATGGTGCCAACTGGAAATGAACTCCTGGAACTTTTGATGGAATGTTGGAATGGACTTAAAAGACTGCCTCATCCAGAAGCATATTTGAAGTGCATTGACTGATATTGCGAAGTACGTACCAGATGGTTATGGCATCAGTAGTGCCGAAGGAACACATGATCAGCCAAGAAACACGAAAAGTGTGAATTTACTGGAAACAGGAGGTTTTCCCAATTCCAGTTCTGTATGGAAGTCAAGTTCTCAGGCAATGTTATTCCTTACAATCGATGTTCAGTACCTCGTGAAGGGGCATGATTGAAGTCCTCTAATTGTTTGAAGGCATTGTAAAGTTTCATCTTGTATTCCCACTTCTTTTATGAAAATATAGCAAATAAAGTTAACAAAGCTTATTACTTTTTCCTATGGTCTTTTGCTTCATTTAGATCCTGATGTCATGGAATTTCATACTATGCCAACCGGCAGCTCAAAAACTAGTTACTTCGATGGTGAAGACTATGTATTCGAACTTACTGTAGTCATTAGGATGCTCATGGTTTTATAGAACTCTTTGAGAGTTTGGTAGGGACGAGAGAGAAGGATGGAACTTACAATGATAGAAAAGGAAGAGAGTATCTTCTCAAATGAGAAATACCCACATATGGAAAGTAGAAACCTCACACCAGTGAAGAGTCAATCGCGGGCCATTACTGCAAGATTCTGCAACACTATTATGAACAAAGCTTTCATGATATGAAAAGTTGCAAAGGGAATGTCAAAAAGTTCCATGCGTTTTTCTGAGGCATCCATAATCGTGAATGATTGAGCTTAATGTTGTAGTAGCTCTCAAATAGTAAACACTGCAGAATCTGACAATAAATGGTGGACGAGCTGTTTTGCTTGTCCACGATTGTGGAAACTCACGGTCAGAAACCTCTGGTGCCTTTTCAATCACAGGATAATGGATGCCTTAGTGAAAAGGTTGTTTCATGGATCTGATTCTCTTATCTTCGAACATGCCCATCTTTAGTGCATTTGGAATTTGTTTCTTCTGCTAGCTTCAGACAGCTATATTATACACAGTTTCCACTCGCGAGGATGCCTTTGTTGCTCATTAAATAGGACTAATACTTCTCTATTGCTCTGTGTAGCGTCAAGAAAGTTCTTCCAAGTGGCACTAGATCAACACGTCTCCAAGTATCCGTTTATTTACCAACAGAATGGTACTCTCTAAAGTTCCATTAACTTGCTTCTCTGCAATACTTTTTCTTTTGAACTTCTTTATGTGTAAGCACTAATAAGCTGGAAGTGTGATGATGTTTTCAGAGCTCTGAAAAAGGAGAAAAGGTACCTGTGAGCGTTGGTCCTTGGGGTGGTCAAGATGGGTTTCGTTGGGATGATGGAGTGTACTCGACAGTCAGACAATTCGTGATAGCTCATGGTGCTGGTATTGACTCCATTCAGATTGAGTATGATAAGAAAGGGGTCTCAATTTGGTCAGAGAAGCATGGAGGATTTGGAGGCAATAGAATAGACAAGGTTAGTCCGCTCTTTCATGAAGATATGGTCATGGATTGTTGGTAGAATTCTGGTGATTCTAGACTAACATAGGAATGAAATGAAATGTCCATAGCAGTCAGGGAGAGGGGTTTAGCCTGGTGGCTAAGAATGTAGGGAAGCTTAGAATTGATGTTTGAATTGAAGTTTGACTACGTATAGATGTTGCAATCACAGCAAGAAGTTCGATCGGAACTTGGACACAGGATCTGTGAAACTATCATTGTTCCTAATGATCTGCATCTTGCAGGTGAAACTTGATTACCCAAATGAGTTCCTTACTTCAGTCAGTGGACACTATGGCAACATAAACGACTGGGGACCTGTACTTATTCGGTCACTTACATTTGAAAGCAACAAGAGAACATATGGACCATTTGGAGTAACACAAGGCACATGTTTTTCATTACCAGTGACTGGAGGCAAGGTGGTTGGTTTTCATGGAAAAAGTGACTGGTGTCTTAACGCAATTGGGATATATTTGAAGCCTCACCAGCAAGAGAAAAGCTCCAAAGCTATAGTCCCGACGAAAAGCTACAATACTAATGGGAGTGACAGTGTAGGCTACTCTGTTATACAAGGAAGTGCAGGCAATGCTTATGACATAGTTGTTGCTGTGAGGCAGAAAGATGATAATGGCAACCCTCTACAAAAAAAGCTCTCAACACAAATTTCACAAGAGCATTATACCGATGCCGGAACAATCACCAAGGTCAGACATCTCTCTCATGTTTCTGTTCTTTTCACATGATTGTTTTTGTCTCGAGTGTATCATCAGACTCTAAATGGAAGACCTGAAATTCAGGGAGCTAGTATAGGAAGAATTCCATCAAAAATTGAAGGTCTGATAACATATGGACCCTGGGGTGGCACTGGTGGTTCCTTGTTCGATGACGGACAGTACTCGGGGATTAGGCAGATCCATTTGTCACGCAGTATTGGCATTGCATACATTAGAATCCAGTATGATGACAATGGACAGCCTAAATGGGGAAGCAAACATGGCGGAAGTGGAGGATTCAAAAGTGATAAGGTTAGTTTGTCTTAGAAACAGAGTTATCCGTTTCATACCATGCCACATACCGTCCGGAAAAGGATACCAGAACAGCTTGTACCTTACCAGATTGATGTACCAAAATTGTAGGATCTTCAGGTTTTCATTTCAGAAAACTGAAAAACTTGGTCCAGTGTCTTACTATTGAGTATTGATTGGTGCATTTCTTGCAGATAATATTCGATTATCCTTCCGAGATACTAATGAATATTAGTGGAACCTATTGGCCTTTAATGTACATGGGGCCTCATATAATCAAGTCGCTTACTTTCTACACCAACAAAGGAGTGCATGGTCCATTTGGAGAAGAACAAGGACCCTCTTTCACCACCAAAATGAAGGAAGGCAGAATTGTTGGATTCCATGGAAGAGAGGGTTTTTTCCTGGACGCCATAGGAGTACACCTTGTGGAAGGAATTGTAAAACCTGCAAAGCATTATCTTTCTGATGCAATAACTAAAACTGAAGCAGATGTTGCAGAAATAGACAACTCTCCCTGGTCTAACAAGCTTGTAGTTGCCAAACGAGGACAAACCGAAGACGTTGCTTGTGGAGTGATCAAAGAACCAGCTCCATGTGGACCAGGTCCATGGGGTGGAGATGGAGGAAGACCATGGGACGATGGAGTGTTTTCTGGGATTAAACAGATATTTGTAACAAGAACAGCAGAAGCTATTTGCTCAATACAGATTGAGTACGACAGGAATGGACAATCTGTCTGGTCTATTAAACATGGAAGCACTGGAGGAACATTAACACAAAGGGTAAATAAAACAATATAATCTCACCCCGAGAATCTTAAAAATCTAAGAAACTGGATAAGAGCTTCACTTCCAATGACATGGGATGTGATTTGTTTTTGCAGGTGAAACTGGAGTACCCTCGTGAAGTCCTGACATGCATGTCAGGATACTATGGTGCAATAAACAGAGAGGATAGGCCAAAAGTCGTGAGGTCGCTGACATTTTACAGTAGTAGAGGTAAGTATGGGCCGTTCGGTGAAGAAATTGGTACGTTCTTCACGTCGACCACGACTGAAGGAAAGGTGGTGGGCTTCCATGGTAGGTGTGGGGCTTATCTTGATGCTATTGGGGTTCATATGCAACATTGGCTTGGAAATGACAGACCATCAAAGCCTTCTCTTTTCAAGTTCTTCAATTGATTGATTTGATGGACATGCTTGCTTACTAATTAATGAAACATACTTTTAATATGATTCATCTTTAATTCAAAAT
The DNA here is from genome assembly GCA_027563885.1 of Erythroxylum longipes. Taxonomy (NCBI): domain Eukaryota; kingdom Viridiplantae; phylum Streptophyta; class Magnoliopsida; order Malpighiales; family Erythroxylaceae; genus Erythroxylum; species Erythroxylum longipes. The sequence goes on along the minus strand of JAOQMS010000006.1, from coordinate 1,993,100 downwards.
TTTAAATATTGTATTACAAACATATGTTTATATATAAATCACTCTTAATTAAAAGATTTTAATTCAAAAATTAAAAATTTTAATCATTTCGACCGTTTTAACTGTAAAAATTAGATATGACAATCTAGTTGGAGCCTTCTTCGACCTGACTTGGCCAAGTCTAAGTCAACGAACTTGGCCTGAATTGATTGACCCATAGATCAGGTCACGGGTTGGTATTGCGTGGCCCGATCGAGCCATGAGCGGGGCTCTAGCCAGGGCTTCCATGGCCAAACCAAAAGTGACAATGGCATCATTTAGTCAGAAATGATGTTGTTTTTTTAATTCTTTTTAAAAATGATAAATCAGGTTAGGCCAGACCATCCCGACCTAGTCAAGTCACGAGCTGGATTGGACCGGCCATCCCTAGTAAAAATCTTGAATTACCTAATTTTTTGATTTTGGTTTTAACTTTCCGGTCCAATTTACTTTAATCACTCTTGTTATCAAAAATGGATTAATTTATTAATTGATCGGTTAATTTTTATAAATTAATAAATTTTTATAAACTAAAATAAATTAAATAATTTTCAGTTAACAATTTTTAAATTAAACTTCAAAATTTCAATATGTAAAGACAATTTTTGAAATCATATTTTAAATTATTTAATTTTTAGTGGATTTTATAACGGTCAAATAGAATTTTTTAGATCTTAAATTTCTTGTTTTACTAGTTTAACATCTGAGATGGTTTTTAAAATATTGAAATATATATTTCGTAGAAAACTTTCAAATTTGAAAATTAAAAAAAAATAATTTTTTAACAAATTTTAAATATAGCCCAGTAAAAAATTTTAAAAATTTTCACCTATATTTTAAACTAGATTAAGAATAAAAAATAAATTTTTGATTAGGTCTCGAGGGTTTAATTTGACATGATCGGCTTATCATCATCTTATCTAAAGTTGATTGATTTGAGTTAAATTATTGATTGATAACACCTAAAGTTAATTGATTTGACTGAGACTATTAATCAAAGAAGAGAACACAAGCTTGCAACTTTAGACTCAGCTAGTCAAACCTTCTGTTCAGGTACTCTCATCAAATTATGCTCCATTAAATTAAGTTGACGTAAATATATGGATAAAATTTAATAAAATACGACAGAAATATTATAATCGGAACAAAAGATCTAATCCCCTATTAAGTATATATGTTACCCAATTAGTACTTAATCACATGATTATCAAATAAAATAAATGTTTAGTTATAGCAATTCTAACACAATGTCCTCTCTCCTACACATTTACATGGAGTAGTATTCTAATACTTCGATTGTAATATTATTTTAATTATATACAACACGATATAGTTACAAATAATAAAAATGGTTTCGGATATGCTTAAAAATAATAAAAATAATGCAGGTATAATTACAAATAATGCAAGTACAATCTAATGTTTTTAAAACCGGATTAGAAGTTAATCGATATTAAATCGTTATAAAACCAGCTAAAGATTAAATAAAATTAAAGAATTTCAAATATGATTAAAAGAGATTATCCTTATCATCATCAAATTTGAAGTTTAATTTAAAAATATATATTGTTAAATAAAAACTAATTAATTTATAAGAATTATTAATTAATAAAAATTAATCGATTAATTAATAAACTGTCACGTTTTTAACAGTAAAAGTTATTAAACTAAATTGAACCGAAAAGTTAAAAATCGAATCAGAAAATTAAACAATTCAAAATTTTTACGATTGAATCAGTCGAATCGGTTGAATTTTTTAATCATTGGTGCAATCATAATAAAGTATAGTATTATTGATTATAACTAGCAATCTTCGATTTAAACTAAATTATAAGTTACATAAATTCCAAAAATCTCCACTGTCGTAGTTGGAGACAATACGTCAATTCAACGGAATAATAATTCAGTTAGATTGTATAATGACAGAAACCAAACCAGTTATTGTCTCATTACCATACAATGAGCAATTATATGTCCAGAAAAACCTGTGCAGCATGTCATGTCACTACTTATTATGTAAAATGAGACTAATGCAAGTGAAAATAGCTCAATCCGACCTAAAATTATTAGGTTCGATTCCATTTTATCATATTTCATGTCGAGCTTGAGATTTTTTAAAAATTTTATATAAAATGGCATATTTTGAATAAAAAGATATCTTTTAAAATTTTTAAAATTAAAAATAAATTTAATAAATAAAATCTAAGATCCGGTTGAATTTCAGGACGAATCTCAGCCTAAAAAATTTTCTCAAATCCAAACCGAACTCAATTTGTTATCGTGTATAATTTGACGTGGCAGCCCAAGTCGGGAAAGTTTATAAAACTCGAAATTGACTTAAAATTTTTAAATAAATCTCGATTTTCAAATTAAATTAAGCATAAATCTTTTAAAATTTTAAGTTTAAATTCTAAAATTTAAAAAATTTAAACTGAATTAGATTAGACTGGAAAGACCAGGTCAAAATGTCAAATCTGGGTCAATGCCCAAAAACCAGTTATTGTCTCATTACCATACAAGGGGAAATTAGCTGTCCTGAAAAAGGCTGAACAACATTTCATGTCAGTGCTTCTTGTCTAAACTGAGATTGATGCAAACATTATAATTGAGTCTATATATATATATATATATATATATATATATTTTGTACTCATCAAGTTCAATGCCAGCTGCAAGAGTGAAAACCGATAACATCAGATTCTTTCCTTCATTTCTTCGGTTTTAATTTTATTTTATTAAATCTTATTTATATATTTATCTGAGGTCTATATAAATATATAGATAAAATTTAATAAAATATAATAAGAATATTATAACTAAAACAGAAGATCTAATCCCGAAACAGATGATACTACCGTTACAACTAAATCTCTACTGTAATAATTTTTAGTTGACATTAACAAACAAATAAACTATAGTTTAGATATAGTTTAGGTTTGATTAAATTAGATTTTGAATCGGACTCGCTTTTGAAGATTGATTTAAAGTTTGGTATGATAATTTGAATATTCAACCTTTCACCATAAAATAAGATTATTTTAAAAAACTATCTAAAAATGACATTATTTTAGTTTTAAATTAAAAATGAATCATCTAAAATGAAAATTTTTTCTTAAAATAATATGTTTCCAAACGTTTTGCTCGAATTTGAACATCACAATAGGAGATTTACTTGACTTCGAGTTAATCTTGATTCACGCTCTTAGAGAGTTGGTCCAGGTCGACTCGATTGTCGATCATCCCTCTCCGTATCTAATTCTCACTATTAATTATTATAAACAAAAGTTAATATTACTAATAAGAGATTTTTATAGTACACTCAATAAAAAATTACATTGACAATGATAAAATCTCTACTTTATTAATGATATTAGTGGAATTTGAGTATATTAAGAAAGATTTATTAATTAATTTATGATGCTTTTCATAATGCTACTTTATGGCATTTTTGGTCATTGTCAGTTTTGTATATTCGTTCAATTTCGATATCACCACTTTGTGTCTATCGTTAATTATGTGTTTTAGATAAATAATCTAATTAATTTAATTTAATTAATATTTATAAATTAAATTTTGATTAATCATAATCTTTAAAATAACGTTTCACTAGAAATTCCATTGAAATGCGAGATTTGAGAAGATTAAAAAATACGCAACTTAACTCCTAGCAAATAAAGAGGCTTTATTCCGACTTCTAAATTAAGATATGTTTAAGAAGGTTTATTCCACAAATTGAACTACTTTAATAGGTAAAAGGAATCATACCATACCATAATAATGTGGTCATACCTATTTAGTGAATAATTAAAGTAGATGCCATATGCCATGTGGTTTTATTCGTACTTTCATGGGGTATATTATTCTATAACATAATTAATAACACCTTTTTTTTCTTTTTTTCGGGTATCATTATCTCCCTAATAATGGAACTAAGATTTTATGTTAGATTTCATTCTTGCCATTAACAGGAGGAATCAGATTTTCGGTGATGGTATTCCTATCATGTTCTATTAAATCGCATCTACATATTTACATGGATCCCACATGAATGTATAGATGAGATTTAATAAAACATGATTAAAACCTAAATGAGATTTCATCTTAAAACTAACCGGTGATAGGAAGAGTAATTCACTAGATTTATATGCATGCTCGAGGTCCTGTATTTTTTTCCATACAGAACAAACTCCTACTTATATTTCAACAATCATTCATTTGTATTCTTTTTTTATAAAGAGCCTGTATCCATGATTCGAATATGTAACCTATAGTTACAAAAGAGTAACTTTTATCCGTTGGTTCAAGGCTCTCCTTCTAATTTTCGTTTTATGATCAAATAAAAATATATAGGTACCTAGTTATGTTTGTAATTTTTTTAAAAAAATAATTATGTTAATAATTAGGAATTAAAAACATGTCTTCTATTCAAAATATTTTAATATAATTTATAATTATTATATAAATTATTGAAATGCATAAAATTCTTTTAAAAAAAGAATATAATTGCTTCCGTTTTGTTATTTAATTTCTATTTATAACACACCCACTGAGCTAGCATTGCGCAAGCAACCAATTAACGTCACAACCAAGGAATATAATCCAATCAGCACCAGCCAGTACAATAATGCATTATTATTACAAAGATATGCTAATCATGCTGTCGTGTTAGGTTTAATTTCAACACATATTTATGCAAATTCAATGTCGTTTTGTACCTTATTGGAAAGTTCCCGAGAGTTTATGAATTCTACGGTACTTCATGCATATATGTGTGTGTATGTATGAATCATATCAAGTTCAGCTTTTGTGATCGAATCCTGCTAGGGTTGTTGCAATTTGCTGGTTATATGATTATGATACATAATGATAATTAAAATAAATTAGTGAACGAAAATTTAATTCGTGTATAAAAAAATATGTTTAAACATGAATAATATTATTTAAATATTGTAATTTGTGAATATCTTTGATCTCATAAATATTTTGTATAAATATTTATATTAAAAATAGTGATTAAAGATAAGTGATATAAACGTCATGTGTGAATTAATCGAATAATGCTTACATGATGATCATCCCAACTCTTAAACTCAAACAAAATTAATTAAATTCGATCTAAACTAATATTTTATTATAATTATTAGAATTTTTAATACGGGTAGAGTGTAAAATCAACTAATAATAATTGGCGCTGAGTCAATATTTGTCAAAATTACTAGAACTAGTCATTTAGATAGTTAACCCTTACTACTTATAAATTCTTTAATATTTTCATGTTTAGTCAATATGAGATACTCTAACAATAATTATCTTTAATTATTAGTTTAAGTAGAGTTTAATTGATGTAGCTCAAGCTCCAAAGTTGAGTTGATTTACTAATGTCAGTGATATTTTATTAATCCATGTATTATATTCATATCGTATTTATTTCGTCATTTTTTTATCGAAGTCTAAAATAAATATTTAAAAAAATTAAAAATTATGAAGTCTTTTTAAAAATTTTTAATCGTGTCCAATATTGTGGAGGTTGCTTTAATGGTGGCCCACGAGTCAAACCACCGTGATGGGTGGCTCAAATACTGTGGATTGTGGATTGCAGATTGCTTGGTATCATGATCTTCATGTCTAATGGAATTACAGTTGTTATCTCTTTATGCGGATTCATTTTCAAAGTTAGGCTGGCTAGATATGGACCGATTTGTCTAATTCTTGTTTCCGTTTTTTCTAAATCTTCCAAACTCTAGTTGCTAGCTATGAGATTTTAGGCAATTTGAGTATATATATATATATATATATAGATAGATAGATACACACACGTAAGCAATTTTAATTTAGAAAAAATAAAAACAAATACTTATAAATTTATTATTTTTATAATTATCAATGTTTTAAAAATTGAATTGGAATTTAAGCTTCTAAGATAAAAGATTTAAGGTTTAAAAGATTCAACTGGTATTAAATCGTTATAAAACTGATTAAAGATTGAATAAAATTGAAGAATTTTAAAATTAATTTAAGCGAACAATTCTTACCCGTCGAAAATTTAAAGTCTAATTGAAAAAAGACACCGTTAAATAAAAATTATTCGGTTTATTTTAGTTTAAAAGAACTTATTAGTTTACAAAAACTGACCAATTAATTAATAGACTGATTGATTTTTAATAATAAAGATTATAAAACTAAATCGATATGAAAAGATAAAACCGAGCTGAAAAGTTAGCCGGTTTACGATTTTTACTATTAAATTGGACGAACCAATTTACTTTTCAAATCATTGATAATTATTGAAGATTAAAATTGAATGCAAGAAATTTTGGAGCTATTCTTCTTTCCTGGAAACCATCTTTCATGGATGGAGAACAGCTGAGATCTGACTAATGACCAGATGGTTTTAGCTTTTTGCTTTAGTGTGTGTTACAGCTTTCTCTCGTTTGTCTTCGTGAAAAAGAAGAGCTTCTAAAATTGAGAGATTTCTTGTCGAGAAGCAATTCGATGAAAATGAACCTTAAGTAGCTGGCTAATAAGTTAAAGTGAGATTTATATTTTGGAACGTCCGAACTGCAATAGCTATATTTAAGATTAACATTAGGTAAATCTTTAGATTGAGATAATAACCTGTAAATTACGCTAATTAGATATTCCGTACTAAACAAGTCCTGTACGACAAGCTTATTTCAGAGAGTACAAGTAAAGAGATTCGAACACAAAACATTTGACCTCATGCCTTATAATTCACCAACTTGACTACTCCTAAGGGGCACAACTGATAAAAGTTGCTTGTTTGTAATCATAAAATTACAGGTTTAAATCACCAAAATAGTTTATTTGTAAAAATTATAAAGGAAAGACTGCGTATATTGACGACTCTCCTCCAAATTCTCGCAAAATGGAAAGCCTTGTATACTGGGATACGTCGAGTTTTAATAATTACCAATGTTTTCAAAATTGAATTGAAAATTAAACCTTTAAAACAAGAGATTTAATTGATATTAAAAAGATTGAATAAATTTGAAGAATTTAAAAATTGATTTGAAAATATTGTCCATGTTTATCTAAAAATTTAAATTTTAAATAAAAATAAGATTATTAAATAAAAATTAATTAATTAATTTTTGTTTATAAAAACTGACTCATTAAAAAATTATTAAAAAATAAAAAATAAAAAAAATAAAAAACTAGTCCGTTACTCCGTTTATTTTCAAGACATCAATAATAACACATATGAAAGTCAACACCTAGCATTTATTGTTCTGAGAGGGTGAGGTAGGTTTGGCAGAGTTAGTTAAGGCAGGACTTATTTGAACACCTTTTCCACATTAATAAAGCCCTTGAATTCAGACAGACAAAAAGCACGTGTTACATTAATCAAATAAATGTATGGATGAGATTTTATGAAATAAGGTACGAGCAGATTATTTAGAACAGGTAGTCTGTTCCTTCTATACTCTACCTAAAATGGTCAATTAAAAAAATTATTTATAAAAAGGAGATATTTAAGATAATTTTGTATTATGATTATTATTAATATTTAGTATTATTAATCTTAATTATAGTTTAAAATATTTTCTATTTTTCAATTTTATCAACTTAATTATTAAAGTGTCTCAATCTAATAAATTTAAATCTAATTGAAATTTAGGTTACATCAATATGTAAGATCAAATTAAAATAAAACATATAGACATTTTTTTCTTAGATTTCGATTAAAAAATAAAAAAATATATGTGACATGCATATCATATATAAATTAATCAAATGTCACTTATATAATAACTAATTAAATTTGATTTAAATTAAATAAATTATTAATTTAAATCAATTTTAATTAATTTGACCTAATTCACCCTCAAAAGTTAGCTTAAAAGAGGAGGTTTGCACACTATTATAAATGACTGAATTCACTTGTACTTATTCGACGTGGGATTCTTAACACACCCCCTCAGTTCAAAGCAAGGCTGGACATCTATTGGACATATTAGGCAAAGGAACAGAACTGGGCACCGCTCCAAACCAACGAAATAAACAAGCTCTGATATCACGTTGAAAGACCTAACTCACTCCTAAAAATTAGCTTGAAAGGGAAGGTTTGTACACTATTATAAACGACTGAATTCACTCATACTTGTCCAATATAAGATTCTTAACAAATATAATAAAATTTTAATTTTAATCAAATTTAATTAGTTTGATTCAAGCTTAAGAACTGAGTTGAATCGTGTATAAGCAACCATTGATTGATCATACATGATATTTATGTTGTTTGTATTTTTTTATTATTATTTTTTTTAAAATTAAAATAATTTAAAAATCTTGTTGAACAACAAAGCATCTCCATATCTTTTACCCTATCGAATTATATGATCATAAGCCGATTGATTCCCTCGAAATCAATATCAAAAGAAACCTAACATGCATCGAATGACTAGGAATGATAACACTAACAACTGGGTTTGAGCTGTAAATAGGTTTAAAGCAAGTTGAGTTCCACGAACTCTGAGTCACCTTTTGATAAAGTCTACATTAGATTAGATTCATTAACTATGATGTTTTATGGTACCAACGTAAAAACAAGTATTGAGTATTGAGCAGCAGCCTAGCATATAGGCAGGAAGAAAAAGAAGAATCTAATCTAATGGAATAATTGATGTCGGATGTTGGAAAAAAGAGGCTGATTCTTCTCTGCACAGTAACACCAAAAGTGGGAGTAGTTGCTTCTTAAATTCAGCAGCTTTTGTAGCAGAAAGTTGCAGTTTGCGTCGGGACCCTTTTGCTTTACTGTTACTTTTGTACTTAGAAGAGAGAGCTTTGGATGTAATTTAAGAACCACTTATTTTTTTAAAAAATGATTAAACTAATATTTTAAAAAAAGTAATTAAAAATATTTAACTAATATTAGACCGTCATAAAATAGGCTAAAAATTAAATATAATTAAAATATAATTAAAAGAGACTGTCCTTACTCATCCAAGAATTTAACATTTAATTGAAAAAATAAAATATTAAAAAATTAATTAGTTTATTTTGATTTATAAGAATTTATTAATTAATAAAAATTTAAATGATAAACATAATTTTAATAAAAGTTTAAAGGCTTATTTAAATTAATTTTTTAAAAATTAAAAATCTATTATTAATAAGAAGCCGATATTATTATTTGACGGATAATATGGATTTGATTATAAAAATTATTAGTTTCATCAGTGATTCAAAATAGAATGAATGCATGAAAATATCTCTTACTTGAAGTGTAAGGTTTAAAAGATTCAATCAGTATTAGACCGTTATAAAATAAGATAAAAATTAAATAAAATTAATAAATTTAAAATATGGTCGAAAGAGATTGTCTTTATTTATCGAATAATTTGAACTTTAATTAAAAATAATTTATTTTTGTTTATAAGTATTTATTAATTTACTAGAATTATTGGCCAATTAATTAATAAATTAACACACAACAAGAGCTATTAAAGTAAATCGAACCGAAAAATTAAATATCTAACTAAAAAATTAGACGACTCAAAATTTTTACGAATAAATCGATCAAATCAATTATATTTTTTAATAATTGTTACTACTAAAAAGTAAATAAATGAGCACTCCCTTTAAGAAAAGTGTAAGTTTTAATCTCAGATACCGAAAAAGGAATGTTATATTTCTCGAGAAAGGAACAGAAACAAAGGCATAATATTCTATTCTATAGTCGTCCATGGTCAGGGAATATATTTAGTATCCAAATAATTTATAAATTAATATAAACAAAGGCATCGTTTGGTGATTAATATAAGAAGCTAATCTCTGTAAAGAACTTTGCATGATCTGTGAAGTACAATTAAAATATAAAATATTATATTATTAAATAAGAAAAATGTCATTGTGAACTTTAGCAGTGTATGTGTAACAACACAATAACAATAATTAATTGATTTTTTGATTTAATTATTTATTGTATTTTGACTAATTTTCGACTTGGACTAACCAAACGAAGATAATTATTAAAAAAAACATAAGAAATTTAAATTAAATTTTTGATACAAAAATTCACTCACAAGACAAAATTATAAGAAAATAAATTGATTCATTAAATTAATAAAAATAAAAAATATGGAGTTAAGTCAAGATTTTTAAAAAAATAATTGTATAAAAATTTTAAGTAATTTTTTAAAAGAATTTCTTTGTCACTTTTATTTGTTAAAATATTTTCTTACACCTTGATTAAAAATAACAATGAATTTATATATTGTTAACATAACGATTCAAAGGTAGTTCTTAAACCTGATTTAAACTAATTAAGGTCGTGTTAGGATTTGCGGTGCGGGAAAGATAAGTACTTATCTACAGCAGTTTTTAAACGCAGTCATACGTTTGGATTTGCTGGCGAACAACTGAAGGTTGGAGGAAAGTATGATATCACCGCATAAATCGATAAGTAGAAAGAGGGCTGTGGTAGGAAAGTGTTTCTACGGTAGAAATTATACTTTTCATTAATAATTTTTTGATAATTATTATTTCCATTATACTATCAACTAATAGAAAGTATGTCTAACGTATCGTCTTCTTCATTCTCTCTGGCTAATAATATATTTTTACGAAATATTTTATTTAGTAAATTTATTTTATTTATATTTTCTTATTTTAATTTAATAATTTAATATTTACAATTTTAATTTATATGACTAATAATATATTTTTATTAAAATATTTTATTTTCTAAGTTTATTTTATTTATATTTTTCTTATTTTAATTTATTAATTTATTATTTATAATTTTAAATTTATATGACTAATATTATATTTTTAATTATTTATACAACAATAAATAGTTTATTAAATCAATAAACTTTTTAGTCATTTTATCTCTTTTCAACAACCGCAATCGTACTTGCCAAATACCTATTTTTACATTTCAACAATTACCAAAACAACAATTCCAAATATATAAATACTTATTTTGTTGATTTTGAGCAGGTTATCAACCATTAGTATTTCTCCAAACTAGGCCTAAATGTAAATAATAACAACAACAGCTCAGCAAAAATTTAAAATGAGATTGAAATTCTCAAGATGGTTAAAAAAAGATTGAAATTGTCAAGCAACTATCTTGATTGGGTCTTTACAGTACAAAATTTCCAACTTTTTGACCAACCAATATCTACAAAGTCTGGTTCTATTCGTTCCTCAAAATTTTCCAGGGCAAGCTGTTTCCAGGAAATTGGTTTATAGAGTGATTGCGTTAGACAAGAAAGACAGATGCTTTCCATCCAATCATAGTTGGCTAGAGGACATGAAGTGGTAGATAAGACTTGGATTTTCTTACATAGAGCATAGTCAACAAAGCAAGCACTCATCTTTAACATGAGTACAAAACATTTTACTCATTTAAAACGTAGACTTTAGTAAGTCACTACATAGTCTTGGGACCCCAACTTCAACTAACCACGCAAGTTGTAACCTGAAAATGAAACATCAAAATGTTCACACTTGACAACAATGTTTTGAAGTTTTGAATCGATTCTTCCAGCAAAAACTTTGAATCAGTCAATTTTTTTTATTTTAGTTTAATTTAATTTAATAATTTTTTTTGTTAAAATTAATTAATTTATTAATTAATCAGTTAATTTTTATAAACTAAAATAATTGATTAATTTTTATTTAATAGTCTTCTTTTTCAATTAAATTTTAAAATATTTCAATCTCTTTAATTTTATTCAATCTTTAATCAATTTCATAATGGTCTAATATTAGTTGAACTTTTAAACATTAAATGTTTTATCTCACTAATTTAACTTAGAGATGGCAATGGGCTGGCCTATAGGATAGCCCTCGTCAAGTTTTTTAAAATTAAAAATATAGAATAATTTATTTTTAATTATATTAGAGTCTAGGTTACCTAGACCTAAGTTTACCCAAAATCTAATTCTTCTAAGTAAAATGATGTTGTTTTGCTTAGAATAATTGGACCTCGAGTTTGTCTGGACCTGAGCTTAAGCATAAGTCGGCCAATTGAAAACAACTAAATTTAGACCCATGAGTCAAAAATTATCATCCCTAGTTTAACTTATGGTCTGATTTTTAATAATAAAAATAAAAAACTGTTAAACTAAATCAAACACAAAAATTTAAAACTAAATTAAAAAATAATTTGGTAAAATTTTTTTACTGTTAACAACCAATCGGGTCGATCAATTTTAAAAAATTTGTTTACAATTACTTTACACCACTTTTTAATATTATATATATATATATATATATATACACTAAATGACGTATGTTTGGTACTGGAAGGAGCACAATTGGTAAGAGTGAAAGTAAAATGTGTAAACCTCAATGACCAGATTATTGAGTCAATCTTAAACCAAAGCCAATCTACCTATGGTCTTCGACCCCACATGTCTCTTATGTTATGTTACAATCAAGTCTTTTTGGGAGACATCCTTATCTTGGGGCCATTTTCCAATGCATAATGAACTTTTCCTTGACTAAATATTATTGCTAACAATAATATAAGACAAAAATACAATTTTATTTTTATAATATTAATAATTACGTATTTTATAAGCTCTAAGTGACGGGTCCAGGCTTTCAAGTTTTAGTTTAATAACAAAAAATGAGGATTAGGTCACTGATTCATCTGATTTCTGTGTGCAATATGAGTATGGACAACGAAGCTGAGTCTTAGGTATGTAGGTTAAATTGACCGTTATTATCTTTTATACTCTTATATAAAAAGTTGCATGTTCGAGTTACAGAAACAGTCTTTTTATAAGATATAAAAAGAAAAATGCGTATAATTGACGAGTTTCTTCCGATCCTCTCAAAGCGTAGAATAGATAGTATATTTTGAATTCGAACAGATTAATTAAAATACTTATTAATTTATAGAACAAGCAATTCAAAATTGATAATAAATTAGAATATAAATTAATAATCCAAAAAAATTGAACTTAAGAATCCTCTGTTAAAGAATTTCAGTCAACACATTCAAGATTGATGGGCTGTTATGTCATAATGCGTTGATTACGACATCGCAATTTGTAAAACGGCGTCGTTATTAATTAGGAAAAGAGAGGAAACCCTTCTTCTGTTGATAGTGTGTTTGCATGCCAAATTTACCGCAGCATGAGGTGTGAAAGCAGAGAGAGACATATTAGGTATAGAGAGGGACGTCAGAGACTGAAGATGAACCTCCACACAAACGACACCGTCTCAGTCTCTGCACCCACGTGAAGCTTACTATGCTCACGACCCCAATAAGATCCTCCGTATCCAAAAGTGGGCACCATCTTAGAAACCAAAAAACCCTGCCCCCACTTCCACCTCTTGCAACTCACACGTGTCCCCCAACCTCTCACGTGAACAGCCACGTGTTCCCAACTCAGACACTCTCTCCACACTCTGTTCTTGTCCTATAAAACCACAACCTACGTCTCGGGTCATAGACAACCCAAGAACGAGCACACATAGCCTAACTAGGATCAGATTACAATTGGGTTTTACTGTTCTCGACATGATTCTTATCTTTCCCGAAAGAAAATTCCAAAAAAAATTTCTCGTTCTCTGCGACCTTTTTTAATAATAGTAACAGATACATACACCATCAGCAGCAACGTGAAAAAAGGGGCTGCGATTGCGAATCTCAGCTTACGTTAGCCTCTCCGACACCTGCTACCGAGATTTTGTTCTCTGTTACTCCCTAACACAATCCCATTTCCCTTTTATCGTGTTCTGTTCGGTGGATATATGTTCTTCTTCTTCTTCTTCTTCTATATTCTAGGAAACACAGAGCAGACGCAGAAACAAACGTTAAAATGGTCTCTAAGCTGCTTCTACTTATGTTCGCTATCTGTCGGTTGATTGTAACCGTCGGGTTGACCGTTGACCCCTCAGGGCTTCTCCGGATGGGAGTTGACGGTCAACTCAGTGTTGACCCAGCAGACATGGAGGCTGTTGCGACGGACTTCGGTTTGCTCGGTCGAACCGAGCCGATGGCAGTGTTGCGACCAGCTTCAGCCGAGGACGTGGTGCGACTGGTTCGAACGGCGTTTAACGGTTTCACGGTGTCGGCTAGGGGTCATGGGCATTCGATTAACGGACAGGCACAGACGAGTGACGGAGTGGTGGTGGAGATGAGCCACCGGAGTGGATCGAAGAAGGCGGCGCAGCCGCAAGTTTCGGTGCAAGAGATGCACATCGATGTCTGGGGAGGAGAGCTGTGGATAGACGTGTTAAGGAGCACCTTAGAGTATGGACTCGCACCCAAGTCATGGACCGACTACTTGTACCTCTCAGTGGGTGGTACCTTGTCCAATGCTGGGATTAGTGGTCAAGCTTTCAACCATGGACCTCAGATTAGCAATGTCCATGAGCTTGACGTTGTTACAGGTCTTCTTCTTCTTCTTCTTCTTCTTCTTCAGATTTGTGTCAGATGGTGTTTTCTAAACAAAGGTTTTCGCTGTGTCAACATATCAAATACCCTGTTGTTCTATCGTGATCTTAAACTGAAAAGAATTTTCAGGTTTTGTTTTTGCCTTGGTTGTGCTCAATTCTGTCCCACTTTTTGTTTAACATGGTTTCCGTACGTGGGCTCTCTTGTTTGTTTGAAGTTGGTTCTCACATGAAATATTGTTTTTATTGATGACAAGACAGTTTTGTCTTCACCAGTTTTTCTTATCAGGAATTTCTGAACTAAATTATGTATATTCAACATATATGGTATATAGTTTTGGCATTTTTACTGCTATATTAACAAACAGTTGACACTGTTTCTGGATTACAGGAAAGGGTGAGCTCTTGACATGCTCAGAAGAACAGAACTCAGATCTCTTCCATTCAGTTCTTGGTGGTTTAGGACAATTTGGAATAATCACTAGGGCAAGAATTTCTCTTGAACCAGCACCCCAAAGGGTATCTTTCACTTTTGCCCTTTGCATGTTGCTCTTACAAAGATAACTAGACTGCGAATTTCATATGAAAAAGAAAACACGGAATAAAGCCCCGAACTTCGTTAAAACTTGTTGGATTAAGATAAGTACAGTGAAAGAAGAACTAAAAGTTAAAAGGTATGAACTATAAACTCAAAAGGGTTGGGTCCATATGAGCTTTTAAACACATTTAGACGGCTTTCCTAAAGCTGGCAATGTCGTTGACATGTCCTTTTGGTTGTCTATTTTTGGCTCTCTCTTTCTTATGATGTTGTTCTCTTTGCTTGTCACTATAATGTTACAGGTGAGGTGGATTAGAGTTCTGTACTCCGACTTTTCGACCTTTACAATGGACCAAGAGTATCTCATCTCACTGCATCAAAAACCATCTAACCAAAAGTTCGATTACGTTGAGGGTTTTGTAATAGTTGACGAAGGACTCATCAACAATTGGAGGTCCTCCTTCTTTTCCCCTCGTAACCCTATTAAGATCAGCTCCATTAGTGCCAATGGCGGTGTACTATACTGCTTGGAGATCACCAAGAACTACAATGAATTCTCTTCAGACACCATTGATCAGGTATACCATTATCACTTAAAACTACAGCTTTAATAAAATCTGAAAATGGCTTCCAAAGTAGAACCTTCTGCTAGTTAGAATCTGTGTCATTCTTTTTTGTCCTATTATATACATAAAAAACGCATCTTGCTTAAGTTTGAACGGTGTGTTTGATCTCAGTTTTGTCCCACTATTCCTAGGTTATATGATTGAGACTACACACTTATAAAAATAAAGAGAAAACACATTATTTATACGTTTCAGCTTTCTGCAAAACGTTAACAGAAGCATCGATTAAACAAAGAATGGAAAATCTTCTGTAATCTATCATACCCATTTGGGTACTAAGATTGAATGAAACTTTAATGTTTGTTTATTGCATAGAATATTCAGCAAATCTAATTAAGCCGGCCGTAGATTAAAATATTCTGATTAATCTATCTTCCGGAACTATCCCATTGGAAGCAAACTTATCCTGACAAAAGCAAACTGTCTCGTAGCAGGGTTTCTTTTTTTTCTTTTTTCTTATGTGTACTTTGATGATATTTATCTAATCTTTGTTGTTTGGTGATCATGAACATCAACTTAATATAATTAAATACCAATCTAATGGTACTATCTATACCTGACAGGAAGTTGAGTCACTGTTAAAGAAACTGAATTTTATACCAACATCAGTGTTCACGACGGATCTGCCATATCTGGATTTCCTGGACCGAGTCCACAAGGCAGAGATGAAGCTGAGGTCTAAAGGTTTGTGGGAGGTGCCACATCCATGGCTCAACCTCTTCGTCCCAAGATCGAGAATTGCAGACTTCGACAAGGGTGTGTTCAAGGGGATCTTGGGGAACAAAACCAGTGGGCCTATCCTCATCTACCCCATGAACAAAAACAAGTAAGTTTCAATCCTTTTTTTTTTCTACAATTTATGGTTTTTCACTTTTTATTTTTAAAATTTTAATGTAGGAGCCTCTGTCAGGCTCTAGATACATGCATGCAACATGCAAGTACATATATGAGGACTATAGCTGGCGTCAATGTGTAGTGTGGTCACCACCCTATATAAGTTGAGGGATGAAGCATGATAGGAGTAGTATATTTTATTGTGATTTAAGCTTCTAATTTAAGGCAAAAGGTTAAAAAAAATATTGTTTTTATTTTAAATTATTAAACATATTTTTATTCAAGTTTTTGAGAAATTAATCTTATATTAAGTATCTTTTAAATTATTTTAATAAAATTTAATGTACAAATTATGCATATAAAGATGAAAATAAAAATAATTATTAAAATTCAATTTTAATATATTAAATTAATTTAGTAAAAAATATACCTTTAAAATTTTATCATAATATAAAATAAAAAGATTATTCTTTAAAATGAGGAAAAGCTTTTATCTTTATTAAAAAGCAACATAGGTATTTTTAATATAATTAGTATAATTAATTAAAATAATTTTAATTTAATTTAAATAGAATTAATTCGGGACTTATTTACTATTGTGGTCCTAGGATTACGTAATGACATGTGGCAAAATGGTACATGCTAAACAGTGGCACACGTACATGACCCACGTGCAAAGCAGATGAATTGCTGTGTTAATGTGTTATTAAGCTCCAGCTTGGATTGACAAACGCTTCCTCTTTTGTTTTTTTCTACATTTCATCTGTTACAAAAAAAGATAAAAATCCGACGGCCATGATCGTCCAAGTGGGAAAGATTCCCATGTAAGGAAGATCTTCCCTTTGGGACCAAAGATTGCGACCGTACTCGTGTCGTTGTCCCAACACAAAACAAGAGACTAAGTCGAACTAGTTCCACGAACCTTGCCGTTTAAGTACATAAATGGGTCCCCTTTTATGAAATGGTTTATAGTTTTTACAACCCAACTAGCGCAGCACTGTAAACGACCTGTCCAAGATTTTGGATATTATATTTATATTAAGAATATCCTAACATATGACTGATGGATAGTGGTGACTGATCTGGTGCAGGTGGGACCATAGGAGCTCAGCTGTGATTCCTGATGAGGATGTGTTTTACCTGGTTGCGTTATTAAGATCAGCATTGGATGACAGGGAGGAGACTCAGACATTGGAGCACTTGACCAAGCAGAACCATCAGATTCTGAAATTCTGTGATGATGCTGGGATCAAGGTGAAGCAGTACCTGCCCCATTACACAACACAGGAGGAGTGGGTGGACCACTTTGGAGATAAGTGGGCGCAGTTTTATGAGAGGAAGATGGAGTTTGATCCCGGGCGCATTTTAGCACCAGGCCAACGTATATTCAAACCTTCCTTCACTTCTTCTTCTACATGGACCAGAGTGGCCTCTTCTTGGTGATATTAACCCATCCAATTTACCAAAACCATACTATACTAACAGATCAGGAACATCCTTGTACAGTAAGTCCAATGTCAAAGGAACTCGATTGATAATGTTGTAGTTCAATCCATGATATTTTATATTGCAAAACCCAAGTCTGAATTCAAATCGAATTAAACATATTCTAATTTGTTCATTCAAGATTGACAAGTTCAATGCTTTATAATTAGTTGGATCTCTTTAATGAGGAAACTAACAGAAAAACAAAAAAAAAAAACCATAAGATTCCGTAACAAAGATATGGTTACTAGAGTGAGCGAAAGTTTTGTTTTTGAATATGGGTTATGAGAGTATCCTTGAGAAGTAGAATGATTATGACCATGTTTCAACAAGAAAACTTCCCTTTCAGGAAAAATTTTGATAAGTAATTTAAAGTTAAATTTTTATTTCAGAAGAATATTAAAATCTTATTCTAATCCAAAACAATTTTAGTGACGGACATAAGGGCATATGCTTAACGGATCAAGGGCAGTAGTATATTACTCGAGGGACTTGCTTTCTAGATTTTATCAAGAGAAATCTTGTTTCATGGGACATTAGTTTCTGTCCTGAGCATAACTTGAAAATGTGATTATCTCAGCTTTTGTAACCACTCCAGTATTTTGGGAACGGTTTTCTACAGTTGCTGAGTTTATACTACCGAACATCAACTACCTTTCTTAAGTATGGTTACCATCTTCAATCTTATATGAAGTAGAGAGGTGGGCAGATTTACCGATGACAAAGGGTCCAATAGTCCATTCTTTTATGGACAAGAAATGGATACCATAAAAGTATAAGTATGATACTACACTTTGTCATCATGGAACCACCATCTTGTCTCCTTCGGAGATCTACCACTCTTGCAGTTCTTAACGTACCGATCATTGTCAGCCGGGCGTTGCTGCATCAATGGAAGAACTTATGAACGTCATTTTCTCATTACTAGTACTGAGAGCTAAGTGGATAGAATAAATAACAACAAACTTTTAGATGTTGACCATACCTTCTTGGTTGCACTTGATAACATAGACAGGATGCTGATGCAGATAGAACTAACAGTCATAGCAGGGGACCATGAATCATACAGAATATCTGCAAAGATGAAAATGCCTGATCAAATAAGGAAGGGCATGAACGACAAGTAGAAAAGTACTTTTTAACACCTTATTTTTTCCTTTGAAATATCTAAACTTTAGTTGCAGGAGAAGTTTTCAAAACCCTATTTGCTTTTTGTAAATTCCGTCTGCACATAACTCGTGGATCCAAGGACCTAATCAAGTTATAACAATCTAACAAGATAACCATCATTTCGTAATATCTTTTAGATGAAGCTTCACAACTAGGAGGAAAATTCCAGATGTACAAAGTTTTGGGTGAGAACACAACAAAATGGAAGGTGTACTTGTTTTACAAGGAGGTGACTCAAACACAAGATGAAATGGTTAGGGAAGGGGTTACAACTTAAAAGAGCAAGGGGGAAGGTATTCTTAAAGCTCAGTCCACAAAATTTTAGGCAACATCTCAGAATTCGGTTCACCAATTGAGAACCCACATACGAGTCTACGATGTGGTCATAAGTTCACATCTTTAACCTTGGAAAATTGTGTCCAAGACAGTTGCCCGGTAACACACCAACATACTCAAGAACACAGTTAATAAATCGCAAGAGCCAGACAGTTTCTTTGTCCAAGAATAACCCTTTCACTAGCAATGCCCTAAGACACCACAACTACACGTAAAGCCATTATACTATTACTAAAAAAGCAATAATCCCATCTAAATTTTATCATCTGGGCTTAAGGAAATTATCAAATCAAGCAATTTTCTCAAGCAATCAAATTGTGCAGACAGAGTACATGTCAATTTCGTTCATAACACCTCAATACCTGCAAATTCACTTCATTATTACAATCCCGAAAACGAACTCAAGCCATTAAAGTAACAGTAATTAATAAAAATCACAGTGAACAACAGGCAAAAAGCTACAGTAGCCCACCAAGTTTCTAATAAATGAAAAAGCAATTAAATGCTGAAGTACCTAAGCAAATATGTCCATTGCTATAGATGTGAGGATGCAGAGGCGCGGGTGGGATAAAAATCACCTGTTTAAAACCCAAATTCCAGTTCTAATCACATTAAAAATGGAAAAAATTAAATGACAATAATTATATATATAGACCTGCGGTGCTTCCATGGGGTAATGTTCTGGAAAATCGACTTGAAGCTGATAAGTTTCGTTCGCATACAAAGTTCCCGGAGCTCCGTTGACTTCGATCACCCATCTTTTTCAGGTCAAAAAACCACTCAAATTAATTCCAGAAAATTTGAAAAATAGTCTAAGAAAAATTTAGGTGGTGTACGACCTACCGTTGGAGATTATCAGTAGCTTTGTGTTTGAAACCGGTAGGAGGATTCAATTGCCATTCTGTGAGCTCCTTTTGCAGTCTATTACACGCGATCTTGCTTAAAGCCTACGCATTTATCAAAAGTCAAAACAAGAAATTGAAAATCCTCACAGAATCAAATCAAATGATAATGAAATCGAAGATTGGACCTTGCGTGACTGAGAGGAGGAAGAAGAGCTGGTCATGGTTCCTCACGAAAGAGCAAGACCGCGAGAGCGAAGAAGAAGCAGCCTTTACTATTTTCACCGTCTGGGTTTTTATTTTATATATATATACATATATATATATATATATATATAGATTGGGTGTTGGTGATCTTTGTGTTTGTAGATTCTGGAACTTCAAGCTTTAGGAAATGGTGGTTGGTTGCTAACCAACCTCTGTGATCTTGCCACGTATGCTCCAATCTATCGGATTCTTCTAGTACGGATAAAATCAGTTGTTTCCGTTACCATCTTTATTCTTTTACTCCTTAGTTTTTTCTCGTTCAATAATTATTCTATTCTAGTTATTATGATATGCTGATAAATCTTATCGATATATTTATGTGTATGATATTTAATAGAATATAATATAAATACCACCGGAACAGAAGATTTGATTCTCTCAGCAATTAAAGGATTGCATTAAGGTCCTATTTGGTTGGCAGGAAAGTAAAATAAATTTAAAATTTAAAATTTGATTCTTCGAAAAATAAATCTTTGGATATTAAAGATATTTATATATTTGGATACTTATAAGAATTTTAACATAAAAGTTAGGTGGATTCTTATTATAATGTTTGTTATGTAACAGTATTTCATGAAATGTAATTTAATTTTGACTTGTATTTCCAATTATATCCCTGTAAACTGAATAAAAATTGAAATCGTTAAATAATGTTAATTTGTAATACAAGTTATATTATTAAATATTAATTTTTTTCATTCCTGATATTCTAATCATATTATATTGATATATCATAAATATAGTATTGAAAAATACTAAAAAAATCTCAATCTAGTACAAAGATAAATCTTAAAATTCAAATCAAATATCAATTTTTTTCTAATATTGGAAATAAAAATACAAATAGTGCATTATTATTAAATTTATTATTCTTATCAATTTTATTATGTTAATATTATTAATTAATATTATTAATTTTATTGTTACTAAATTTATTATTTTTATCAATTACATTTATTATTATTATTATTATTATTATTATTATTATTATTATTATTATTATTATTATGATCATCATCATCATCATCATC
>JAOQMS010000006.1:1944050-1965048 GCA_027563885.1 Erythroxylum longipes | reverse complement strand
ATAATTAATAACCATACGTCTTTTTCCTCTTTTTTGTTCAGCTGAATTGTTTACATAAAAAGCTGGTGCTGAATGTTAACCATAAATAATTTCATCTCTGATACCAAATGCGGATCGAATTTCATCTTTGTATATGTATATATCTATGTATATGTATATGTATATATCTATGTATATGTATATACATATATCTATGTATATGTATATATATATGTATATATGTATATATATATATATATATATATTTATGTATATATATATATGTATGTATATGTATATATGTATATGTATATGTATATATATATATATATATATATATGTATATGTATATATGTATATATGTATGTATATGTATATATGTATGTATATGTATACGTGTTCTTCGTGTTCTTCATCACTTTCACCCTAATTTATCCCATTTCGTAGTCTCTCACTACCAAAAACACCAAAACAAAACATGAATCTATCAATTCTTCTCATGTACTACTCGAAATTTTCTAAAAAAAAATTCCGGGATCCAACACTTATAACCCTAATTTGAATCCTATAGTCCTAGAAATCAAATATGCAAGAATGAAATAATTCCTTGAATACTTTGGATCTAATTAGGGTTAGTAATGGCCTGAGTTGACCTGAGCCTTACTAATCCAACCTAATTTTTAAAAAATTAAATGTCAAACCAAAATATTTCAAAAAATGAGCTCGAGGTTTAACTAGTTGACTTCAAGTTAGGTCAGGTCAGGTCCTATTGCCATCTTTAGATCTAACCAAGTTTCTGCTAACAATCCAACTAGTTTGATTTTAAGCATCCAACCAGTTTTGCTCTAAATACTATTCAAGCAAATAATATTTTAGTGATTTTTAATATTTTAGTTGAAAATCACAATGATTATTGTAATTTTATGTAAGGGTAAGTATACGTATTATTGGATCTCCTCAAATTCAGTGTTTCAACGAGACTCTCACTAAACGTTGTTGTTATCATTTGCAACTATTATACAACTATAATTTAGATGGTCATCCCAATTTATTTCAATTATATTTTTGTTCATATTAAATTAAACAATCTTGGTCCCCTAAAATTCGAGATAAAGTTTAAATTTTTTAAAAGTCTGATCGCAATAAAATTAATTTGATTGATTGATCTAAGATCAATTCTAGTTCTAATATGATTATTTTGTTATGATTAGAAGGGATTAAAAAAAATATCTAAGTTCAAATTGACTGGACTTGAATATCTAAGCACAAGCTTAAACAATGCCGAATTGAGCTTGGCCCATTAATTTTAGATTTGACAGGTCTGAGTTCATTTTTCATGCTTAATTCGTATTATTTATAATTATGAAATGTTTGTTTAGCTAATTTTAAGCGTGAAAATTGATGTCAGGATTAGATGTTTTGTTTTAATTATGATATTTTTATTATATTCCATTAAATCTCATCCACATATTTACGTAAAATTTAAGTAAATATATATAAATAAGATTTAATAGAAGGGAGGGACACAGAAACAGTATTTGTGATCAAAAGCTGTTTGTGATATTTCAAAATCACAATGTTCTTCAGGTTCTGAAGAGACTAATTTGCAGAACAAGTAAACATTTTACAAAATTTGGTTAACTTCTCAACTGTTGAGAAACGGCTAGCTTCTGCTCCATGAATACTAAATTACCTGAAGAAACAAGAGAATCCCACTTGAACTTTCAATCTTCTGACTGATCTGTAGCACCTTCTCTCGTCACGGGACCAGAAGGATTCGAGTCTTCAGAGGAATCAGCAAACTCCTCCTTGTACATTTCTTCAATCATCGGCTTCCATAACCGCACTCGAGCGTTTATGAACCAGTTGGAGACCTGGAACAGCAACAAATTTCGTCAGTGAATCCATTCGATTCATAATACGAAAGGTAATAACTACTTCTTGAAACTTTCATTACTTGATTCTTGGTCAATCCTGTCTGAGATGCCAACATTAGTTTCTCAGAATCATTAGGGTACCTGTAATTAAAAAAAATTGCTTCAGACCTAGATTTAATTGCAGTGATCGTTGACTAATTGTGCATGTTCAAGGGCTTACGGATGGAGAAAGTGTTCAAAGAGCCAAGATCGCAGGATGGCTACAGAGGTCTCTGGCAAACCTCTGATAGGTCTCCAAGCTTGCCTTTGTCCTGTTATGATTCCAAGCTGTTGAAGACACAGCCTGGTTTGTCTGGTATTATCTGCATCGAACAAGTTGAGCTGTGACAAACCCCGGTTGATTCTTGGTAAATCCTGTGAAAGTTTTCTTCTTGCAGTAATGATTTGAGACACAATAGCATCCCTTAAGCTTGAGAAATGCCTGGACATTGCTTGGAGTGCTAGACCAGTGTAGGATTTGGCTGCTCCTGATCCTGCAACCTCTTCAAATGATAGTACCACTTGCTCCATTTGATGGTAGTATTTCTCAAATCTATCGTCTACCTGAAACGTATGTTACAACAAGTTTTTAACACTTCAGGTTTTTACAGAACCTGACAATGATATTTCATTACACCCACCTCTTCTAGTAGTGCTACAAGCTTTACAATTTTAACTTGGACTGCTTGCTTATCAGCTGTTAAGAGATCGTTACTGTACAAATCTGCTTTTAATTGAGAAGAAAGTCCCAGAGCTCCTCTTCTGCTGCCATGTATGAACTTGTCTGCAAACTTTTCGTCACTGATGTCAACTGTCTTCTCACTGATGTTCACAATCTCTGCTAAAAGGACCTGAGCAGGCTTCAAGTATCGTGAATTTCTTATAACCATGGCAAAAGATTCTGCTTCATACAACATAGTAGAAGATCTAAATGCATTGGAACTGAAGGAGTAGTCTGTATTTACTTCCTCAACTCCTATGTTGCAAGCTTCTCTTGTCTGCTCACCAGAAATTAAGTAACCTGGAGCTGTAAGTTCAGTATTTAAGGGTCTCTGCCTACATTGAACCTGAGGGACGAGCAAGTGAGAACCAAGAGACAAGGAGAGCCTCTGAGTTTGATTGTTGGTCTCGTCTGTGGCTCCAAGAAGATCCATTAAATGTCTTGTATGACCAACCTCTGTCTGTTCCTCCATTGAAGAAGCTTGAACAAAGTTCATTGGTCTGGACATTCTGTCCTTGAGGGATTGAACGTTAGGCAATGCACCAAGGGACTCAGAGAAAATGTTGATGCCTCTAAACTCTGAACCATAGGTGCTGTAATTGAAATGGGTTTGACGACTGGTGGGGTCCGAGTCACTGAACTGCTGCATAGAGCTAGAAGTTGGATGTGCTTGTGAATCTTGTGAAACCATAGGTGAGAGTTCTTAGAATACTTGGTATCAGAGCTCCATTCTTTGTAGATTTCCGACAGAAAAAAGAAAACTCAAGCTTCACATTCACATGCAAAAACTAGATCATGGGGTTACCAGCAGAGAACTTGCAGAGCAGTTGGATTGTTAAGTAGAAGCTTAGAAAGGTCATCTGAAGGATGATTTTCAGGAATTGGAATAGCTTTTGTCCTAACCTGGACTTGAGAAACAGAAGCATATGATTTACAGGCCAAACCCACTAGAGCATTGAACTAAACAGTGCTAAAAAGGGACATTTAAAAGCTAAAGGAGGAGTAGAACTTGCCTAAACGAGCAAAAAGAAGTGAATGCCAAGAGTCCAGGGCTAAAAAAGTTTACACCAATCTGTGAATGCTGAGAATTAGAAACTGAGGCCTATGTACCTCCATCTCTCTCTGCCTCTGAAGTAATAAACAGGTCTAAATCCAAGCAGCCAACAGCTACAATGCCTAGAGACATAGCCCTCTACTGGTTCTTCAAAGAAGCATAGCTCATTGGCTAAGTAAAGATACAGAAACTGACAAGAAAGATGGTCCTCAACTTCCCTGAGAAGCAAAAGCATCAATAGTTCAGCTTTAATGCATTTCTTTGGAAGACTCAAAAGTACTTTCATGCTCAAAAACTCTCTCCCTTTCTCATTCATTCATTCATCACAAGTCGAGGAATAGGATGAGAGTCTGAATATGTTAAAACTGCTCTGGCCTGGGCCACTGTAATCTGTAAAAAAGAGGATGGAAAAAGTGGGCTATCTTTTGCACACTCCCAGTTTTAAGATTGACAGATTCTGAGACGGGAATATCAAAACTTTTCCTGTTTGGTGTTGTAATCATGCACATCGATGTTGAAAGGACGTTGGGTCATCACTACTTTCCAAGAACAAGCAGGAAAATTCAAGTAAAAATGGCTTCTTTTTATTTCCCTCTCTATTATAATCAGCAATCAGAGGGGTTTTGGTGTGCTACTGCTAAGATTGATTCTGGGTTTTCTTTCCTTTTCCTTTTAAATGTGGTTTAGTCTTTTCGAATTGTTTCAAGTAATGATTGCCATCTTTGTTCCTTTTGGCCTCCTCCTCTCCTCTTCCTCCTCCAGTTGTCAGCCTCTGGTTTTGTGACATTGTTGTGTTTACTAGGGGACCTGAGATTGAAAGGCCCACACCACACTCCTAAGATTAAAGGTGTCAGCATCAGCTGTGCATGTCCTGAACTATCACAGTCTTAGTGTGTCGATAAATTCTGTCATCTTCCTTCTCTTCCCGTGAGTTTTCACTTTTGGTCACACTTTTACCTTCACTACATTATCATACTGCCCATTTAATAAGCTTCACGTCACTCAAAAAACTTGAAAGACTTTAAAAACCAGGTATATATATATACACACACACTTAAATATTCACCTCTATTTATAATTTAAAACAAAAAATGTTTAATAGTTTTTAGTAATGATACATATCATGCTTAGAATGTCCTATTCACTTTCCATCCTTCTCAATATTTTCTCATCTCAAGTTTTTAAGAATTTTACCAGATTTGGATTCTTGATATCCAGCTTTGACACCTCTTCCTATCCTTTTAAAGAAAAGGTAATTGGTGTGAAGAACTAAATAGAAAATCTTCAGAACAAGATTATTGAAAGTAGTCTAAGCCAGCGTTTAGATCTGCATTGCGGTAGGGATAACTATTTATCTATTGTAGTTTTCAAACGCAGTAATATATTTAAATCTACAAGCGAACAATCAAAAGTTGGAAGAAAGTGCGGTACCACCGCAGAATCGATAAATAGAAAGAAAGTTATGGCAGAAAAGTACTTTCGTGGTAAGAATTCTACTTTTCATTAATAACCTTCCGATAGTTATTATTTTCCATTATCCCTTTAACTAATAAAAAGTAAGTTCAACGTATCTTTTTATAAAATATTTTATTTAGTAAATTTATTTTATTTAGTAAATTTATTTATATTTAATATTTTATTATTTAAAATTTAAAATTTATATGACTAATAATATATTTTTATGAAATATTTTATTTACTAAT
Organism: Erythroxylum longipes; assembly: GCA_027563885.1. Classification (NCBI taxonomy): domain Eukaryota; kingdom Viridiplantae; phylum Streptophyta; class Magnoliopsida; order Malpighiales; family Erythroxylaceae; genus Erythroxylum; species Erythroxylum longipes. The sequence goes on along the minus strand of JAOQMS010000006.1, from coordinate 1,959,675 downwards.
TTTATTTTATTTTAATATTTTATTATTTAATATTTTAAATTTATATAGCTAATAATATTTTTTTAATTATTTGTACAACAAATAATAGTTTATTAAATTGATAAGCTTTTTAGTAATTTTATCTCTTTTCAGCAACCGCAACCGTAACTACAACCATAACCGCATTTACCAAACACCTATTTTTACGTTTCAATAGTTACTAAAATAGCAATCTCAAATACATAAGTACTTATCATTTTAGCAGGTTGATTTTAATAGATTATTTATCGTTACCACTCCTCCAAATCAAGTCTTAGTAAAAAAGTTCAATTTCCGACTCGTGGTCAATGGGTAAAGTTCATTTTGATCGAGTTCGGATCAAGTTATTAAAAATATCCACTCTACTCCCTGAAAAGTTCAGTTTGAAATTGATTCAACCCGATTCTTAAAGAGGCATGATCGAGTTTGACTCAAGCATATAGGTTATATTTCGGACTCCGCTCAGGCCTTATGATACTTGAGTAATGATAACTATTGAAAGATGTACAACTACACACATGTGATTCATGAAAGGAAGAAATTAATGAAAATGACAATTGGGTCAGGAGAATAGAACCTACGTTAAAAGAAGTCAGTAGGCATGCAATGAAGGGCTACAAGAAGGGCAAGAAAGAAAATGAAGTTAACATAAAAACAAAATCTATTATTTGTACACAACAATAACAACATTTAGTGAAAGTCTCACTGAAACACGGAGTTGGAAAGGTCCAGTAATACACATCCTTGCCTATACTTGACAAAGAGACATCCATTATTGCAATACACAGTCAACTTTTCATCCTCTTATCCAATTTTATTTTGGACCTGAACAAAATGATATACCATTCTACTTGTACAATTCTCCTTATTCAACTAAGTACAAAAGCCAGTAACCATATTATTATTTTTAAAATCTTTACAGATATAGCTACACTTTTAACAGAAACTAATTGAGGACATCACAGCCGTATGTACATCTATACTTGATAATGATGATTCTTCAAGAACCAACACTGTGGATCCTCTCCTTCTATTTCTGATCCTCCAGTACATTGCTTCTTTTTCTTTTTGTCTCTTTACCAATATTGATTCTGAACACAGGTTTGTTTCACACTACAAAATCATGGAACATATGAGAGTTACCAAACCTGTCCTGTTGCTTTCCCACATTCATGGGATGATAATCAACTGCATCAAGTCCTGCAGAGGAATCTGCCATCCCTGAATCCAGGATGTGCGTTTCCTTAGATTCAGGAAATGAATCACTTCCATTTTGTTGTAATCTTAGAGCAAGAGACACCTGGTTTCCAGGTGTATAGCTACTCCACTCAGACATGTCACATAAAACAGAAGAAGACATCAGATTCCTATCCGCATTGTGATTATACAAACTCTGATCATCAACCTTAGACATTTGGTCTTGTTGGAATTTCATAATCCCAAAATCTGTGATGTTGGCACCATCATGATCATTTTTAAGCAATGTCCTCGCAATGGGTATGTTTGTTTCTGAATCAAGAATGTCATGAGAATTTAAGTCATGGACTTGGTTGGAAGGAAAATTATCAGCAGTAGAAACTACACTTTCTCGCAATTCGTCAAGCCTATCATCAGATGCTAAATCATTTTCTCCCTGTGCTTTGGACGGATCATCCAAAGAAAATTGAGAGTTAGCCTCTAGCTCACCAAACTCTTCCTTGTACATTTCCTCAACCATAGGCTTCCAAAGGCGTACTCGTGCATTTATGAACCAGTTTGCCACCTGATCATCAGAGAAGGTCAGAAATATGGCAAAAGTCTGATGGACTCTATGCAAACCAGTGGAATTATTTGGAAGAACAAGCAACCAAATCTCATTGACACCTAAAAGGTAAGCCTTCAACTCAAAGAACAATAAAGAGATAGCTGAAAGTTCTTGACATGTGACCTTAACCATCCATAATTAATGTTGAATGGAACTGTTTAAGTTATGCTATGAAGGTTTGTCAGTCAGAAACAGAACCTTTACCTGGTTTCTGGTCAACCCAGTCTTCCTTGCTAGTGTTAGTTTCTCTGAATCATTTGGATAACTGAAATTTAAAAAAATCAGTAGAATTGTACTCAAATATAGTCAATTAATGAAAGTTAAGGAGGGAAAAGCATAGAGGAACATACGGATGAAGAAAATGCTCAAACAGCCATGCTCGAAGGACTGACACAGAGCTCTCAGGTAGTCCCCTTTGAGGCCTCCAAGTGTGTCTTATCACCCCCATCTGTTGTAGAGCTCTCTGTTGCCTAAGATGATGATCCACATAGCGAAGACGTGGTATACCTTTCTGGTCAGTCATTGAAGCATCAGGATCTCCAAGTCTTTTCTTAGCTTCTTCTATCTGCCCACTGATTGCATCACGCAAAGACCGAAAATGGCGTGAAATTGTCTGTAGTGCAACTGCAGTGTAAGATTTAGCTGCTCCATGGCCAGCTACCATGTCAAAAGATGACACTACAATTTGCATTTGATGGAAGTAATGCTTGTACCTTCTATCTACCTGTAGCAAGTAAATCACCATCATGTTTTCAGCAAAGCTCATACAGGAAGTCGAGCTAAAACCAATTGTTGAACTAATCATAGCTCACTGAAGTAAGCAGTGTAGATTGTATTTCAAGCAACCTTACAAACAGAACTGAAATAAACCCAAAGAAATATAAACTACAGCGCCTTAAAACATAAATCTTCCACAAAATATGGTGACGATAAGAAACTATCCTGAACCAGAAAGCAAATACTTGATTGAAATGCATTCAGAGATAAAGAAATTACATGCCTAGACAAAAGGATAGAAAATTCACAAAATATGGTAGAGAGCAGCAGCCTTCTGTGCTAGAAAGCAAGAGTGGATTGAAGTCCTTTCTCCCTCAGGAATCTATTGTAAAAGTGGCTATTCGTACTTATGACTATCATAGTTCAGCTTTATTAAATTTCTTTCACATGCTTTTTAGACCTCCAATGCTACCTGTTCTAATCTTCTGAGAATTATCAAGCAAATTTGAATGCATTTGATTCAGAATTTTAGGAATGATATAAATTCTTATTATCACACATCAAAACCAAATAGTATCACATAGCAGAGAAATAAATGTGCTCACCTCATCTAACATAGACAAAAGTTTTGTCTTCTTGTTTTGTGTATCTTGTCTTTCTGCAGGTGATAGCTCAGCACAGGAGTTTGCATTAGAATCACTAGGCTCTAGTGACATTCCACTGGAAGTGGGAGGAATAGATTGGCTGCTAAGCCTCCCTTCAGTCTCTTTGGAATCATCTAAGCATTTATTGGATTCAGACTTCTTTACGGCCTTTTTCATGCTAACCACTTCATCAAGCAACTCCCTTGCAGACTTGATGTACTTGGAATTGAAGATGTTAGTTGTAGTGCTTACGTAACTTGTTGGATCATGCATGTACTTATTCATATGCAGACCATCATTGCTTAGTAACCACTGAGAACTGTGACAAGCCTCAGCCTTGACATAGTTTTGGTTACCTCCAGCAAAAGAGGAAACAGATTCAGAATCTCTTAAGTCTGCACTTTGGTTGTTTGCATCTCCTTCGATCCACTTCTCAAGCACGTGAACATGACTGCTTAATGCAGAAGGCAAAATTAGGTTCTGATGCTGATACTGAAATGAAGGTACAGAAACTGCTGGTGGCATCTGTGTGCTAAGGCTTAGAGATAATCCCTGACTTTGACCGATCGGTTCACCATCTAATATGCCTATATCAGTCCTTGAAATCACCTGGGAACTTCCACTAACATGGTTTTCAGCGGCATCTCCTGTTTCCATGTTCAATTGCCTATCAATTGAATGCAAATTTGTGTGGCTTGTAGGGGGAATGAACATCATTTCACTTTTAGTTCCATGAGGGGGAAATTCCTCACAATTTTGAATCTCAAAATATGATCCAGCAGTAGGAGATTGATCGATATAGTTCGTTAAATTACTAAACTCAGATTGCAGATTGGAATAAGAGATATGTTTCTGGTCAACTTGATACTGTTCTTGAAAGTTGTCTTTCTGGCCACTCAGAGTAGGGCAATAGGTGGCCATCACTTTATTCTTAAATGTCACAACAAGAACACTGAGATTAAGAACAGATCACTCCAGGTGCTCTTCATAAGAATATGATCAGCAGAGAAGCACATGTAATGGTCCTCACCGAATGATGATCCGACTGGCAAATTCTGGCAAAAATGAAGTTCTAAAAATTAGACTCAACTACCATCACTTTAAGATTCTTAATTGAGTTTTCACATCAAGAATACACAGCAGGATTGTTGTAAAAATAAGTTCAAAATTTGCTAGTAGCAGGGTCCTAGCAAGCTAATAGTTCTTCCCCACTCGCACTCATCCCCTAGAAACAATAAAATAAATCTCACAGTCATTCCTCTTCCCATGTCAAGTTCACATATGACCAGCAAAGCAGCCATGGAAGCCCCACTGAAGAAATCATTACCACACAAATGCTAAGTGAATGGGAAGTTAGTGATAAAGAAGACCCATCATTCATATATGATTCTAGTGACTAAACAACTCACCAAACCGAATAAATAGCAAAAATCACAACAAGAGTCAAAAGATCCATGAACAAGAGGGATGTCAAAACGAAACAGAAGAACCCAGTTTCCATCTCCAAATCAACCATCCAATACAGTGGATTTCACACTGAAAAACTTATGAACAAAACCAAGAATCGAAGGTGTGCCAATCACAGAAACAAGAGCAACTCAAATCATATACACACAATTCAAGTTACAAAAAAAAAAAAAAAAGCAAAAGGGTGCAAACAAAGAACCTGGAAAACCCCCAAGAATGATGCGAAGTGTGCCGGCTGAAACAAAAACGGCTACGAAACACAGACAAAAGTTTTAGAAAAAAAAACTAATCCCAAGAGATATCATCCCACGAACAGAACCAACCTCCTTATCATTGGAACAAAGACACCAAACCAATTAAAAGACATTATTAAAATGGTGTCTGGTAGTTATATTATATCAAACTAACGGACAACCAACTACATTAGTTTATGAAAAACGAGGGCGGAACAAATCATTATTTTAACATAATTGTCTGGTCCGGCATTTCCAACTTCCTCTCACGTGTGGATAAAAGCCATCATCAATCCAAAAAGGTTACATTTTTCATGAATACTAACTACAAAATTCTCTTGTTTTCATCAAATGGGGGTGCGCTGGTGTTAGTGTTACGGTGGTTGCTTCTGGTTCTTGCTTAAGAGTGTTCAATTTCATAGCCTAACCACCAGTTGGTAAGCATTAAGCCTCCTTTTAACGCAAACCAAGTCTTTGTTTCTCTTACCTTAACTGTTGCAACTTGCAACCATAAATAATAATAAATAAAATAAATAAAATTTTAAAATTCAATTGCTCAAATAATTTGTTTAAAAAACATAAATATTTTTAGATTATCATATTTCCTTAATTTTTATTCAAAACATAGTAATATTAGAAGTATTAAATTTAATATAATATTATTTTAGAACTATTGATTAATAAAAATTTGGCAAAATATGATGACTAAATTTATATAATAATTAAACAAAAAATTATTTATAAATTTATTTAATAATTAAACAAAATAAATAATAATTTTTAAAATATAATAATTGAAATACGAAGATTAAATTTTAATTAACCAAAAAATAATCAAAAATATATTGAATATTGTGTATTTTAATTTTATACACACAACACATTTATTATATTTATTAAATTTCGTTTTATTTAAAATAAGGTAATATGATTGAACAAAGAAAATTAATTATAGAAGTAAATAATAATTTTGAAAATAAAATAAAAGATACTAAACAAGAAGAAGATCCAAAATAATTAGCAAAAAGGAATAAAAACAATGGATCCTTGTTTTTGTTGATTATTTTAATAAGATTTATATTAGCTGTAATAGGGAGTAGGTGGAATCGTCACTCTATCACGTTAACACGCTTCTGCTCCTACACGCTACCAGCTAACGGCTACATAATATAATCTTATTAATACGCAAATAATTAATAATTTAAAAAATTATTTAAAAGAATTTAAAATTTAATGGAAAAAAATCATTAAATAAAAATTAATCGGTTTATTTTGATTTATAAATATTGGTCAATTAATTAATAACATGATCTGTTTGTTAAAGTATCTCATATTAATTAAACATGAAAATGTTAAAGAGTTTATAAGTGGTAAAGATCAACTATCCAACTAACTAGTTCTAGTTATTTTGGCAATAGTTGACCCAAGTCTAATTCTTATTAATGGACTCTACACTCTACCCATATTAAAAATTCTAATATAGTATCAGAGCAGGTTTGGTCCGGATTGTTAAGTTCCAGGTTGTTCGTCTAGATGTCCAATCTCAATAACTCGGTCCGGTTACCACTATGCTTATTTCAAGCGACAACTAAATGTCCAGTTCTAGTTGCACTTTAAGGGGAGTATTAGAGTATCTCATATTAATAAAAATTATAATACGATTTTTAACAACAAAAATTATTAAAATAAATCAAATTAAAAAATAAAAATTGAATCAAGATGTTAGCTGATTTAAGATTGTCCTTGTTAAATTAGTAAAATTGCTTCCGCTTTTAAAACATTATTAATAAGTATCAACAATAACGACAACAACGTTTAGTATAAATCTCGATGATACACGGGATCTTTGAAGGTTTAGTAATACGCAATATTATGCTTACCTTTTTTAAAAAAAATTCTAGTTTTAATTTATTATTTTCTATTTTTGTATATTAAAAAGGTAAAGAAGAATTAAAAAAAGAGAGGTTAACCTTAAAAAGGAAAAAGAAAAAAAAGATAGATAGTTCGCATATCGCTGTTTGTACCAGCAAGAATTATTTCTTGATTTCACACGACTCTAACGCTTTATGTTTCTTATATGCGAAGAAATAACATAGTCAAAAGAAAAGAAGATGTCAATGCAAGTTTGTCAAAGTTCGTAAATATAATTAAAAATTCAAACCGGTTTGTTCGGTTAAATTTTAAAAATTTTATACTGTTCAATTTTTTTAGTTTAATTTTTAACTTTTCGGTTTCATTTAGTTTAAAAATTTTTTTGTAAAAAATAAATAATTTATTAACTAATCGGTCAATTTTTGTAAATTAATATGTTCTTATGAATCAAAATAAATCAATTAATGTTTATTTAATAATTTATTTTTTAATTAAATTTCAAATTGTTCAAAAAAATAAAGGAAATCTTTTTTAATTATATTTTAAATTCTTAAATTTTTTTAATTTTTAGTCCATTTTATGACAGTTTAATATCGACTTAATCTTTTAAATCTTAAATATTTGATCTTATCCATTTAACTTGCGGTCTAATTTTTAAAATATTGATTTGTACTAATATTAAAATAAAAAAAGTCAAGCCCGTTTAATTGATTTAGACTTGAATATAGATTGTAAAAAGTTGAATTTAATCTAAACTCATCGGGATCTATGATTTTTCTTATGCTAAATTGATAAAAGTTATATTTGACAATCAGCCGACTGCATTAGCTGTTAGCTGATTTTATTAGCTGATACCTGATAGCTGAACTACTAAGAGTTAATATTTTTTTTGAGTCCATAAAAAAATTATGAATTTGTGAATTAACTCATAATGGGTTGTAAATTCCACAATCTTTTAGTTAAGATCCAGATACAAGAATTACAAGGAGGTACCTAATTTTAGCAAGTAGGTTTGATTTTAGGGAATTTTTATATAAGTTATTTGAATTTGTTTTTGTTCAATCCGGTAATTAAAAAATTTAACCGGTTAGGTTGGTTCAATCGTAAAAATTTAAGTTGTTCAACTTTTTGGTTTGATTTATTTTTAAAAAATTTATCGTTAAAATTTGATGAATTTATTAATTAATCAATCAATTTTTATAAATTAATAAGTTCTTATAAATCAAAATAAATCAGTTAATATTCACAATATCTTTTCTCAATTAAATTTCAAATTCTTCGAATGATGAAAACAATCTCTTTCAATTATATTTTAAATTCTCTAATTTTATTTAATCTTTAATTGGTTTTATGACCATGTAATACTGGTTGATACTTTTAAACTTTAAATTTTTTATCTTACTAATTTAACTTTTGGTCTAGTTTTTAAAACATTAGTTTAGTCTTAACTAAATAGCTTTGTGAAAAGTTGTATTGAGTTTCTGGGATTACCTTCAAAAGTTTAACTTCCAAATATGGAATTCCTACCCTATGATTCTCTCATCTACTGCTTGCCCTTCTTCTTTCATTTAGCCTTGCCAAAATTTAGTTCGGCTTGACCCAATCCGAAGTATATATATATATATATATATATCAGGCCCTAACACATCTTTTCGAGCCCAACTGGACCCAGTCGATTGCCATATTTGCTCCTATCTCATCGGCCTGTTTTTGTTCCACTCATTGTGAAGACAACGTAAAACATTTTACCTTTGGACCTTGACCCGTAAGCCCCGGATTGACAGATTTTGAATCAAACTTGGGTTTGAAGAGTTAGTTTCGACTCAGAAAGCTTGAAACAACCTGACAAAACAATGTCATTCTAATATAACCAATCAAAACGATGTTTGGACCGTTTGTAAAGGGGCAAAGTATGCTTGGAGTCAACCCAACCTATTGCCAGACCTACTCAAAATTCTTACTCTTATCATTTATCTAATGTGAATCAATTGATGTTAACATAAGCAAACTACAGGACACGCCAGTTCCAGAAAAGAATCAGTCGTACAAAATCATAAAATTATCACCTTTTTCTCAAAGCCTTGGTCTCTTGCAAATGTTGTCGTTCCCATCAACCTCATTCTGCACTGCAGTTTGATCATCCTATACAACTTCTACCAAACAAATAATGATACCACTCGCATGTAGAACTAGTCTTACCATTCATTAATGGCGCAAGAATGTCACAAGTTGTGAATTGAGCAGCACATAAAGATGCTGCTTCAGTATCATATGAAAAAAATAAAAAAAAATCCTAAACTTTTCCTCAAACTAACAGATCAAATGAAGTGGTTCTATTGTTCTTTTCTTTTTTTCCTTATCATTCTTTTCTATAAGACAAAAAAAGAAGGCTGCATGCAGAGTGACGCAAAACCTGATTACAACAGAAGAATAGAATGAAGAAATCTGCCGAAGTTAGAACTAGTTAAACAAGTTGGCATCACTCCTGGGATAATCAAGAGACAGAAATTTAACATTCAACTACTAAGATTCTCAATCTTTATGATTTGGTGGGCAAATACCTTGCTTCTTGGAGGAACCATTTTCTACAAAGGAACTCCATCTGGACTCAAGTGAGGAGTGATTTCTCAAGAATGGCTTTACAGAGGACCTCCCTGCAGTGGAACTGAGTTCTGTCCTTGGTGAGCCTCCATCTTGTGTGCTGTTCTTTCAGGATAAAAATCATCAGAATCACGGTCAAGAGAACTATCTATAACCTGGTTTCTTAATATTTTATGGATCTTAATTTTTATCTCAGTTTCAGTTATAAAAGCCTTTTTGGACATTGCTAAATCTCGTTCCTCTACTTCCTTACATATCGGGCATGCCGGATCATATTTATCTATCTCTGTTATCATCACTTCTAAGCACTCAGCATGGTATGCATGACCACATACAAGCACAGAAACCACAGAGCTCTGCCGCTGAGATTTCTCATTCAAGAACTTTGAGCAAGCTGCACAAGTGCATAGATCTAAGGAGGGAGAACGTGAGAACCTGCTGCTTCCACCACCTATTTTGTTCAAGCCAAAGCCAAATTGTTCACTATCAAAAGACCCCCTTTCTCTTTGAGAAGAGGCATCGAGCTCGGAAAAGTTTTTTATCGACCAACAATCAGAAGATCCTCCATGTGAACCAATGACTAAGTTATGGCTACCAGAAGAAAGTCCAAGTGATGGTCTTCCTTCAGATAATTCATAGTTATTTGGTGACTTCATCCCTGGAAGTGGACTATCAGAAGTCTGCCTGGATAGATGATATCTAGGTGAAATTTGAGACTGTCTGGATGAGGTTGTGTTAGCATGAAGTAGATGACCATGCATAGGATCACGAACATGAGTTGGAATTGGAGAAGGTATGGTGTATGAAAGCTTTGATGAAGATAATTCACTAGCATCAAGCGATTCGGCGAAGCTGTTTACCTAAAAGATAGTCAACGGTAAAGAGATGGAAGATCGTTCATCAACAGAGAAAAAAAAAATTCTAGACAAGAGAGGAGGAAGGCAGGAATCTTCTCATATATTCAAAGGTCAAAACTCACCTCAACCAGGTTGCTGCTTCTCAAAGATATGTCTGCATCAAGAGTGTTAGAATGATTAAGTACCAAAAAGAAAATGAAACGATCAAACTAAGCTTGAAATTTTTAATCTTCAATGCACAACAAAATTAAAAGCAAACATGTATTTGCATGCAAATTCCTTCACATGATCACATCAACTTTCTACCAATTCTTCAGCTACGGTTAAATGATAAAAACATTTATAAACTTTGAATTGCAGAATTGTCAGTTGATAATTATAACATAAATGTTTATACTATAGTCTAAGAACAAGGTAACAACTTTTAGTTGATAAGGTGGTATCTAAAAAATAGTATTCCCTAGATCAATGCTAACCAGATAACAATTGCATTACTGAGCAAGCATTTATGCACCAAAATTAAAAATAAACTAGAGGCTAGAAGTTTCGATGTCCACAGAATATGCTCAATGTTCAATCTAAAAGACCAGTCTCTATCTTTTAAGCGGCAAGAGGGAGGAATCGAAATAAAAAAGCAATCAAAATTCAAAAGGATATGAATGCAGTAGACTGTAATTAATAACAGCAACTAGCAAAAATCTCTATCATGCCAGCTCAAGAAATTGTCCACTGTGAATAGAATAGAATAAAAAACCAAGGAAAAAAGAACATCATATCGTAGAACAAGTTTTCCACATTAACATAGTGATGGTGCAGACACCAAAGCTTGCACATATAGATAGCAAAGAATTACAAAACATTCTGCAACCTGTAATACTTCCATATAGATTTTGTTGTCGTTAGCTTCTGTACTATCTAACGAATAGGTAACTATACCAGCTTACTCCGAACAACTTATTAAACATGAAAATAGTTACCAAAAGAATCAAATATCTATCTGAATAACAGGGACCAGCTAGCTTCGGAAATAATTGAAATAAAAAAAGTCAACATATCCATTGTACAAATCTTCCTTTGCGGGAATCTGGGGTGAGTCATGATGGACACAACCTTCCCTTTGTATTTTACAAAGAGGCTATGACCGTGCCTTGAACCTGTGACCTTATGGTCAAAAAGGAGCAACTTTACCGGTTGCTCCAAGGCTCACCCCTGCTAGTTAGGCTTTATTATCCAAAATAAAATGAGATAAAAAAATGTAATTGAAGGCTCACACGTTAGATTCATACCTATTCCTTGATGCTCCGGTGATTTAAATATGTCAGGAGTTCCCAAACGGTCACGCTGACTTCTCCCCTCAGAATCATTTTGCTGATCAGAATCTACTGGATCTTTAATCTCGGCACCAAGACTTCTGCTATTTCCACGAGACTTTGGATGAGAAGAGTCCTCAACTTCACCAGCTACACACTTTCGATTTTCCCAAGGGAAGCTCCATGATGGGGAACATTTGGCATACTTATTCAAAGAGTCAATTCTATTTCTATTTATGTGTTCTTTATCTTTTGGTGCAGTACAGCAAGCCGCTCCCATTAGTGTTCAGATGTAAAAAGGAAACCAAGGACAAAAGAAGACTAGAAATCCCTGTAGGAGAATAGAAAGACATTTCTTTAGAATTTGACAATCTGATAAAGGAATGAACATAAATCAATGACAATCAACAATGAAAAACGTTGATATGTTCCAAAAATATAAATGAAAAAATTTTGATGTCCCTAAGTGAGGAATCACAATTCCTTATCATCCTGAAGAAACGAAAAATAACCATTCCATATATGATCCTAATGAACTTCCCATGAAACATGCAGGATAAAAATGATCGAATCTCAAAACAAATAAGTTTGGGAGTTCAATACATAAGAAAAATTCAACATGGCAAAACAACCTTCCCCGCAGAATCCAACTCAAACCCCAAAAATTCACATACACTCACAAATTACGGAAGCAAATGGGTTTATCATGATATATGCAAACAATAAAATAGTCAATGCGACCAAATAAACCAATTTGTTATAACTTAAGATCTTAAAGAATTTAACAGCATAAGAAAAACAAAAACTTGCTTAGACACTTCAATGGACTGTCTCATAACAATGTAAAACAATTAGAACAACAATGCATGTCCTTGCCTTAAGACTGAAGCATCAATCCATAAGATTCTTCCCAGAGTTTTCCAATTACTAGGAACATAAACAATACGCTTGAAGCTCTGTTCAAATCTGCGTCCTACAAATTTCGCATTATCTGAGCAGTAGTTGTGAACATAAAACAGAGAGAAATTAAACTAATGAGCATCTCTACAAACATCAAAAGGTCTATGAAGATCATGCAGTGGGATTCAAGGTTCCATACGTTAACTCTTCATACCAGCTAATGATTTTTTCACGTTCTTTAACAATGCAACACTCGAACTTGTAAACAAACAAATCCACACTTTGTTTTGTTTCAAGGAAAAAAAGCGTACAAGTCAAGTACTAATACGCAGCCAGCAAAAAGAAAAAGGAAACAAACTTGAAGCAAGGGATAAAAAATAACGATAATGTTCGTTCGAAAGGGAACAATCCAATAATCCAAAATCACATTGAAAGTAGGGTTCACGAGGAGCCTGTTTGTTCAAAATCAATTGAAAGCTGGCAGCTTCAAAAACCCAATAAATCGATATCTCGCCAGAAGATGATTCAATTATAGACCTAAACAAGAACAGGTGGTGACGAAAAACTGAAAATCAGAGTAGAGCTGGAGGTTTCCCGGCGGTAGAGAATGGCGGCAGGGTTTCGCGGCGATCGTTTATAACGGCTTTAGAGGAGAGAAAGAGAAGGTGGAAGTGACGAGTAGTACTAACTAGTGTAAGTGAATAAGCAGTTGCAAATAATAGCAATAAATTACTATTGCTTTGCTATTTTTGTCCTTCTCTTCTCTTCATCGCAACAGCTTTTAACGGAAGGGCTTAACTGTAAATAGAGTTAACATTTTGGTCATTTTTAAAAGTTTTCTAATTTTAATTCGGCTGAAATTCAGCCCAATATTGAAAAAACTCAAATTTAGGAAAGAGTCTAAAGCCTATTTTAATAGGTTTTGAGCTTTTCCTACACTTATTTCAAAATTTTAATTCGATCCGGCTTACGACTAATTCTTCGAGAACAAGTAAATTGGTCGACAATTACAGGACAAGGTTGAATCTTATTTTAACGAAACTAATTGAGATTATCGTGTAAAGGAGTTAGCGCGTCTTGTAGGATAAGTTTGTGCTAAAAAAAAAATTCAAATTAAATTAAATCAACATTATTTTAAAAAGTTAAATCAATTATGGTCATTTTTAGCTTATTTTATATTTAAACTTAGGGATGTCAATTTTGACCTGAGTTGACTAGATCATGAGCTGAACCCGACCGTTACTTAAAAAAGAACGTCATTTTTTACATTTTTTAAAAAGATATAAGATATGTCTGGTTGATCAGACGGTCAGCTTGTGGTCAAGTCTAGCTACGATTTATTGACACTCTTATTTAGACTTTATTCAAAATTTAATGAAATCGTATCTAATTCATTAATTTCAAGATTAATTGAATATGTCAGCTTTAATACTAACTATGAAAAGGTGAAGCAATTATTAGTGAAGTAAAAGAGAAATTTTGCCAAGGTATGTAATTTGACCTTGTTATTGATGGTAATTAAAAAAGGACACATCATAAGTTCATAACTTACAAATTAATCTTTAATTGTCTTCCTTCTCGAGGAAACTACCAACTTGATTTGTTCTCATCAATATGATTTGGCAAATCAACAATTATTTTATGCCTTTCTTAAAAAAAAAAAAAGGAAGAATTCATAGTCGCTATCATTTGGAAGTGCACTAGGTAAATTTTCATATTGACTTAAAAGCGTATAAATCACACCAACTGGGTACTTCATTCTAGACAAGACCTATACGACAGATTCGATCAAGAAAGTGTAAGTAGAGGGATTCGAACACAGGACCTCTTGGTCCTATGCCTTTTACTCTACCAACTCAACCACTCGTTAAGAAACTTATGCCAAATCTATGTAAATACAAATTTTATTTATAACATAATGTAATTATATTTTTTAAATTTGCATTAAATAAATTAAATAAACATGATAATTTGTAAATCACATATTTCAAATAAATTATTTAATAAATTAATAATTTGAATTTAAGTGATTGAATATTTACAAATCCCAACATATCTATTTTCTCTATACCCATTCTCTTTTTAAGTCTTGTTTGGTATTCAGTATAAAAGAGGTGTAGATGATAATGCAATATTTATTTACTAACTTTTTAGTTATTTGATTACTAGCAATGGATAAAATAAGAAATGAACTTTTATTTCTAACGAAATTGTGGATATAAGTTAGAATCGGGAATAAGAGATAAAATATATTATTAAAATATTATCAAGATATTTATTCTTATCAAAATATTTTATATTTATTTTTAATAGTTATTTTATTTTATTTCATTCATACTTTTATTTTCATCATAAAAATATTTATTTAAAAATTAATAATTTTATAAATCAGTGAAAATTTTTGATTAATTATTTATAAAATATAAATGCACAAAATAAATTATATAATAATCAAATATGATTAAAAAAATTTCTCATTACCATTTTTAATATTTAATATCAAATACAAATATAACTATTAATTTTGTTTAATACTATACTAATCATGCATGATTAGTGATTTTATTCTTATTTTGATTTTTACTTTTTTATTCTCATTCTTTTTTTTTTTATTCTTTCGGTACTAATTACCAAATGAGACCTTAAAATTATAATTAAATTAGAAAGATGTTCCGAA
Organism: Erythroxylum longipes; assembly: GCA_027563885.1. NCBI lineage: Eukaryota > Viridiplantae > Streptophyta > Magnoliopsida > Malpighiales > Erythroxylaceae > Erythroxylum > Erythroxylum longipes. The sequence continues at coordinate 1,944,575 of JAOQMS010000006.1, read as the reverse complement.
AGTTTTTCTTTTAAAACAAAGGAAACCGTATTTGCTATTCTTTAAATGCATACTAAATAAACTTTCTTATTGACACAATAGTTTACAAATTACATCAATCGGGTACTTTGTACTAGGCAAGTTTTGTATAATAAGCTTGATTGAGAGAGCATAAGTATGAGAATTTGAACACAAAACCTTTCAACCACATGCTTTCTCTGTACTAACTCAACCACCTTCTAAAAGAAGAGGCTGCACCGAAAGTTTCTTATGCTGTTGAGACCATTTTAAAGGGTGAACGTGAATGCTCGTAGAGTGATGATAAATTGACCTAAAATGATAAAATTTTAAGTCAAGTTGTTTGTATCGAAAACTTTTTGAACTGTTCGACTATTCAAACTGAACTTGGATTGAATGGCTTGAGCATGATCCGAACTTTAAGTCGTGACTCGGATTGAAATGAAAAAAAACCGTATTCTTGGAGTTGGATAACGAAAAAGTAAAAACCCTATTCATAAGAACGACATAAAAATTTGATAATTAATC
>JAOQMS010000006.1:1895260-1907371 GCA_027563885.1 Erythroxylum longipes | reverse complement strand
TAATATTTTATTATTTATAATTTTAAATTTATATGACTAATAATATATTTTTTAATTATTTATACAACAATTAATATATTCATTCTATTTTTTTTTTAGCGACCGCAAATACACTTACCAAACACCTATTTTCACGTTTCAGCAGTTACCAAAACAACAATCTCAAACACATAAATTATCATTTTAGTAGGTTGATTTTAACAGATTGTCAACCGTCACTACTCTTCCAAACCAAGCCTTAATCTGTTACATATATTTATGTAAATTCGTATAAATGTAAGGATTAGATTTAATAATTAATATAACACGATACAAAGTAGTTAACTAGAATCGAAGATCACGTCGCTTTGGCTTTAGACATTTTAGAATTGTGACATACTATAAAAGTAAAGGAGTAACGCAAACGCACTCGAAAACCCCGGATTCGTTCTGCGTCTTTTCCCTCTCTAGAGTCCACGCTCACCTATAAACTCTAAAGCTTCAAACCCGGAAAAGTTTATCCAAATCCAATCCTTTTCCTGAATTTTCCTCACTTTAATCTCGATTACATCGACTTATACCATGGACGTTGATCCTCGTCTCTACGAACAAGTTGTGAGTGCTCAGAATCCAAATATCCATTTTGCTTTTTCTCTTCTTTGGTGTCCACTGATTTCTGTCAGAAAATTCTTCAACTGTATCGTTCCTGGTACTGAAAGGTTGAGAGTTTGTTGACGGAGTATGTATTTGGTCTTGTTGTTGGGTAATCTGTACGTGTAACTCCACAATTATTGTGATGTTTATACCTGGACGATTATGATTTCTGTTCGTCCGGTGTTTACATTGACTTTTTGATCTTTTATTTATTAATCATCAAAACTCTGACTACTGGCCCTTGAAGTTCTGTTTTTATGGTTTCTGTTATGGGTTCAAATTCAAGCAATGACTTGGGTATTCAAGTTTTGTGCTTATTATGAAATATAGCCATTGTTCTTTTCTATGGGTTTAATTTAGTCATTGCTCTGCAATTTACCTTTCGTTCCTTAAATAATTGGAAAGATCAACCTTTTCTACTAATGAAATCACCCCTTTTGCTGTTTCTAAATGCGGGATTGAAGTGTTCCTTACCTCTTCCAGTGTCTATGTTCTATAACCAAATGTTTCATATATGACATGGACTTTTATGTTATGTTCTTGTAATAACTTCTATACGAAACGTGTGTAATGTTCATGTTTGGTTACAGGACATTAAAGACAATGACATCCACAATATTGTTCTATCATATCTAGTGCATAATTGTTGTAAAGAAACTGTGGAATCATTTGTTGCTTGTACTGGAATGAAGCAGCCTGAACAAAACCTTGAAGAAATGGACAAAAGAAAAAGTATGTGAAACTTATGGTTTCAATTCTTAGCTTTTCATGACTTTTCAGTTGATGAACAATAGTGTCTCTTTGTGATTACTAGGTTAAAGTAGTGTCTCCGTTCTTAATTATAGTTTCCTTTTCTTTAGAGGTGTACAGATTTGTCAACATAGGAGTGCTTCTGTGAGATTAGAACATGACTTATGACAAAGAACATGCCTAGCATTCTTGTTGTTAGACTTTACGGCTAAGTGAATTATAGACATACTTTGCAACAAAGTGACGATTCTGATTCTGTTTCTGTTTTATTGCGAATATGTAGTATTAAATTAGAGCAGTTCGCTAATAATTCTTTCTTATTTGATCTGAATGTTTCTGCACTCCATTTCTGATAGATTTGCTGATAACATTTATTTTGTGCCTAGATATTGTTCATTATGCACTAGAGGGCAATGCTTTAAAGGCCATTGAACTAACAGAGCAAATCGCTTGGAACCTGTTTGAGAATAACCAGGATCTTTATTTTGATCTCTTGAGCCTTCATTTTGTTGAGCTTGTCTGCACTAGGAACGTGTGAGTATTCTTCATTTAGGAGGTCAATATTTTCATTATGTTTGAGTTCACCACATTCTTTGCTTAAATTCCTTCTTTAACTGCAGCACAGAAGCCTTAGAATTCGCTCAAACCAAATTGACTCCATTTGAGAAGGATCAGAGATATGTTGCAAAGCTTGGAGTATGTTCCTTCATGGGGCCAATTATTTCACATGTGTATAGCTCACTTAATCCAGTTCATTATCAAATAATGAAAAATGGTCTGATCTTATTATAGGATTTCTTAGCTCTGCTTGCTTATGATCAACCAGAAAAGTCCCCAGTGTTTCATCTTCTCAGCTTGGAGTACCGCAAGCAAGTTGTCGACAATCTGAACCGAGCAATCCTTGGTTTGTTTCGTTAGTTAATTCTTCAATTTGTCATATTTGTTTTTCTGGATGTTGTACAAATATATGTTCTTTCATAAATCATCTGCTCTTATTCACTGGCTATGGATGATATCAGCTTATGAAAACCTGCCAAGCTATACAGCAATGGAGAGGTTGATACAGCAGACAACTTTAGTCAGACAATGTCTAAATGAAGATCATGGCGAGGTAAAGGATCGTCTCTTTGTTTTTCTTTATCAAAGCTTTAGGCGCCAAGGATGATATCTCATATTTCTGATTCCTGAATGTTCTTCGTTTAGCTTCGTCTCAATCTCTATTCCTGTACAAGTTGGTTATACTCTTATTTCCATTTCTTTTGGTTGCTTGTTGTGGTGTTTATGTTTTCCTTATATATATGTAGAACAAACAGGGTATGCATCTCTAGATAGTACTGGAGTTGTGGTTATGTCATGCAGATTTTTTTGCTCTTCTTTTTCTTGATGTTTAACCCCTCTTATCGGCAATTGCTTAGGACGGGCTTCCACAGTTCTCTCTGAAGAATTTTCTGAAAAGCTAGATTGTTCAACTGTTCTAAAAATCATGGCCTGCACTTCGTTTCTTGTCGCTGCCATATGATTTTGACATACGGTTTGGTCATGGATCGATAATAGCATCAATTCCTAGAAGCTGCGGATCAAGCAGTCCTATATCAATGGTTCTTCCTGCATTGAGTGAAGTACATCATTTTTGTGGTCTGACTGCAACTTTGGTGAACTGGGTTCTACTTTCCTCAGATTGCTTCCCTTAAACTTGGATGATATGATCCAATGGCTAGTAAATAGTCTCTTGCTTGTGCTACTCTACAGGAACATAGATTGTTTTGTAATATAGCTTAAGGCTTTGATTTCCCGTTGCTAAGGACCATTGTTGTTGGTTAGCCAAGCATGGCAAAACACAACCGCCATGCTCGATGCATCTCCTGATCCTCATATCAATTGCATTTACTGTAGGAAAAGATAACTCCTATAGTGGTTTTGTAATAAGTTTTGTATTTACTCTGTTTACGTCTTTACTAGAACACTAATAATAACAACTCAATGAAAGTTCCACAGAAATGCGGATGTGGTGAGAATGTCTAATAGTACATAGTCTTATTCTTAATTGATAGAGAGGTAATTTTATATTACGTCTTTATTGATATAAAAAAATGTAATGCTTACAACTTCATTCATCCTTGCGTTATGCATAAGGATTAAGTTTGATACGCCCGAAGTTCATAGGTGAAGTTTAAGGGATCAGATCTCCTGTTCTGGTTATGTTATTTTTATCATGTTTTATTAAATTTCATTTATATATTTACGTAGATCCTATATAAATGTATGAATAAGATTTAAAGAAACAGAGTAATTGAAACAGAGGATTTGACGTGAAAGTTTAGGTTGATTGAACTTTGAGCAAATTTGAGCTCGACGGGTTAACCTTAAATACAACTTGAATGGCTTTGCTAAAGCAACATTAAAACGATGTTTTAATGAATTATATTAAAACAACGTTTTGCGATGATTCGATCTCGTCCTAACTTGATTCAATTCGGTTTGGTTTATTAGTAAGTCTAGATGTATTAATAATATTTTATTTTAAAATGATTTTAAAAATATCTTATATTATTAATATATTTTAAAATTATTATTAATTTAATAAAAATTTTACTAAATTTATATCGAAATCAATGATTAAAAAATTCAATTAGTTCAATTGGTTCAGCTGTAAAAAGCTTAAATAGTCTAACTTTCATGTTTGGTTTGATTAAATTTAATAACTCTTGTAGTTAGAAATTGATAAATTGGTCCATTTTCGTAAATTAATAAATATTTATAAATTAAAATAAATCAATTAATTTTTATTTAACATTTTTTTAATTAAACTTCAAATTCTTCGATGAATAAGGATAATCTCTTTCGATTATATTTTAAATTCTTTAACTTTATTCAATCTTCAACAGGTTTAATTTAAGGTGATCTAATATCGGTTGAACCTTTTAAATCTTAGACTTCTTGTTTTATCGGTTTAACTTCCGGTCCGTTTTTAAAATATTAATGAAAATTATAAAAATAATATTGTTTGTTAAATCGCATTTTAGAATATTTTATATTAAATTATATCGCATATTTAATAATAATTTATGTAAAAGTTTGTATTAAAAGAAGTTCTTTTAATAATTTATAATGAGAGTATTATATAAAACAAATAAAATACGCAAAATATATATCTTTTGTTTAAAAAAATAAATGTAATGAAAAAAAGAATTATCATGAGTTGGACCATCAATGGTGGACTTTTGGTTTACACTGGGCCGCGAACACGTACCATCCCCCCTAAAAACCCCAGATAAACCCCATCGCTCCATCTATGTAAAGCTTAAGGATAATGGCTTCCATGACTCTTCCTTCGTCTTCTTCAGTTCCAAGCCTTCACTCGGGCAGTAAGAAGCTTTTCTTTGGCCTCAACAGGTATAAACAACTCTTATACGAGCTTTTGTTCATCGCAATTCTTCAATTTTCTTTACACTGCTGTGTTCCTGTAGGTCTTACTGTAGAAATGAGAGCTTCAAATCCTATACTATCAAATGCGGTGTCACCAAAACAAAAGAGTCTCCGGCGACGAAATCTTCTACTGTAATAAGAGAACCGCACAAGTACTTCGATCAAGTTGTCATCACTGTTCGTTCTGGAGATGGGGGTCACGGTGCAATCCTTGGATTGCCACAGCAGAGAGCTCCCAACTCACAGGGGAAACAACCGAGCAGAGAAATGAGTAGGAAGAAAACCTCTTTCAAAAGGGACTTTGACGGTACGTTAATTCTTCCAGTTGGTGGTCGTGGAGGTGATGTGGTGATTTATGCTGATGAGGGTAAAGATACGTTGTTGGAGTTTCACTCCAAAAGCCGATTCAATGCAAAACGCGGTGGGAATGTTGATGCTATGGGCGTTTTGACTTCCAGATTGGGTGATGGTAACATGGCTCCTACTTTGCGCATTCCCGTGCCCGTAGGTTTGTGCCCATAAGTGTTAAAAGGTTGCAATATGTTTTGGCACCTTTCATGAATTGTATGCTTATTGGGTTTTGGTGATTGTAACAGGTACAGTTGTGAAGCGTAAAAGAGGGAAGTTGTTGGCTGATCTAACACTGCCCGGTGATGAAGTTCTTGTTGCTAGGGGTGGACAAGGAGGGGTAAGATATCATATGCTTAAGCTTTTGCTGATTAACATTCGTTGTTTAGTTTCACGGGTGTGTTAAATATTTTTCATTTTGGTTTGTTTAGTATCTTCTGAGCGTTTAGCATATGATAACTCATGATGGAAGACCTTTTTAGTTCTTAAGAATTTGAAAGAATGGGAATGGCGTGAGAAAGTCACTGGATTATTTGTCTTGTTCCGTTATGATGTGCAGTATTTAACCTTTATTTTCTACTCGAACCGGCAATGTAAAAGTCATTTCTTTTGATTCCGGCAGATTAGCTTGCTTGAAGCTCCAGAGCATAGGAGGAAATATTTAATGAATTTAACCGCAAACGTCATGAGAGATGACAGTGACAAGGTAAATAAAAACAACTTCCCGTGGTTTACATTACTTTATTGCAGGGTCTTCTTTGAATTCTTGAAATTCTAGAATCATGATATAAGGTTGCGTAATGATTAAACAGATGGTGGATAGGTTTATTGTTCCTTCCTTATTATGAAGACCCTTGTTCAACGTTTATGATAAATTGCAGGTTTTGCTTCATGGTCAGCCTGGGGAGGAAGTAAGCTTGGAGCTGATTCTACGTGTTGTTGCCGATGTTGGTCTAGTGGTAATTGTTGCTCTCTGTATCATGCATGCATTAATGTATTGAGAGAAGTTATTGCATAGTTGAGGTTGCTAACTTCTATTTGCTCATTTAGGGACTTCCAAATGCTGGAAAGTCAACCCTTTTGGCAGCCATTACACGTGCAAATCCTGATATTGCTGATTATCCTTTTACTACATTGATGCCAAACCTTGGTCGCCTTGATGGGGACCCAAGTTTAGGGGCTGGGATGTTTACATCTGAAGCAACACTGGCAGATTTGCCTGGTCTTATAGAAGGGGCTCACTTGGGAAAGGTACTGAATATATACTTTTGCTTCTCTTTTGACATTTAAAGTTTCTGGTTGCTGATATTGGGAAATTCTCGACTTTAGGGTCTAGGTCGCAATTTCCTCAGGCATCTCAGGAGGACTCGCATGTTGGTTTATGTAATTGATGCTGCCTCCGATGACCCGCTGAATGACTACAGAACTGTCAAAGAAGTATATTCATTTAGTATATGCTTCCATCTTTTTGTTTTGGCTTATCATGCTTTTCCTTGCTTACTATTTAACTCTCACAGGTTGACATACTCTGTTTGATACGATTTCTGTCTATAAAGCTATTCAGGTTATATCTTGTGCTGTAAAATTCAGATCTAAGCCCTTCGTAAGTTCTGTCGAAACAGGTCTAGATAGAGCTACTATGTGCCTTTAGGAAATATTGTGAATCCATAATATAGTTACCCCTTGTATGTCAGAATTTGGAAACCTGGTTTTCAGTGGAAGAGAAATACTCTTTCTGAGATAGGACATTAATTCAGTATCCTTGGTCTTTATTGTATTTTGAATAGAAGACAGAATTGTTTTCCTTTTTTCTTTGTTGCCTGATCCTTCTCTTTCTTCGTCTTTATTTACTAAACAGCTTCCGATTATCTGTGATTTTGCAGGAACTTAGAATGTACAATCCTGAGTACCTTGAGAGACCATACATTGTAGTGCTAAATAAAATTGACCTACCTGAGGTTTGCATGTGTTCTTTGATTCTTTTCATTTCTGAATCTCTGATATGGACTCTTTTTGGGTATTATTGTTGACTCTGATGCTGTATTTACGAGTTTGTGTTCCTGTATTCTTCCAGTAATCACGTTAACTGAGAAATATGCATCAATTCCAATTTTCAGGCTCATGATAGGATCTCAAGTTTAACTGAAGAAATATCAAGAATTGGAAGTAACGAGTTGTCAAATTCACAGAATACTGTTCAGTTTATATCAAAAGAGGGTGTCGCCGCAGATGAAGAACCTCCTGAGAGGAAAAATGATGATAAAAGAGATAAAATGATTGAGGATTATCCATGTCCTCTTGCTGTTGTGGGCGTTAGCGTTCAGTAAGTTCATCAGTAATTACACCTTTCTTAACAATTTTGATATGGATGATGATTTCTTTGGAGTTCTCAACTTAATTTGAAACCAAGTTCCTTTCTTTATTCTCCAATAATATCCTCCAGAGATGTTGCACTTTACCAGGAAGATACAGTCACACACACAAACACACAATTGGATTTTGGTGTGGGAAAAAGAAAAGATGAATAATTTCCCTTTCACAATTTGATTATTTATTTTCTTTCAATCACTTGCAGAATGCCAGAGAAGGTCTATGAAAATCATAACCCAAGTTCTTTTCACATTGGACGAGTTTGTAGATCATTAGTGTTAGCTTTCATATGTTTATACTTGAGAATATTGCTTATGCCCTTCTGCTTCTGGTTTTGAAGTTGCTTTTGAAACATAACCACTGGATGTTTGGTGTGTGGTAGCTTTGATAACGGTATTTGAACGAACTTCTTTCCCTTCCAGGAAAGGCACTAGAGTAAATGATATGTTGAAGGAGATCAGGGCAGCCTTGAAAATGTGCAGAACTTCTGATGGGGCCCTGTCATCAAGCACTGAATCATGAGAAAGGGCATTCTAAGATGAGGGTTCGCAACGCTGCTATCTCAGATAGTGGCAACTTTTCGGCCAAGAATGACCTAGTTGGAATCTACATGAACTTATAGGAAGGTAGGACGGAAAAAGCAACAAGCGTTGAGTAGCGTTGAATCAGGAAACCACGAACGTTGTTAGATTTTCTTATGCTGGCTGCTGCTTGTCAAGAAAACATCTCTTTGATACGGTGAAAATCCTCAACTATCGGGAAATCCGATTTTTGGAACCTAAATTCTTAACATTCATCGTTCAGTTGTTGCCCTGGAGGTGGGAAACGAAAGATCTTTATGGATTTTGATTACTTGGTCATTGTACATACTATTGGTAGGTGTAATGTGTATCTATACTGGCGTGTCTTTCATTTTAAATCACTGTACAACGGGCGAATGAAGTAAACCTTCCAAATCAATCAGTGAATCAAACCCAGGTGATGGGTTAAATTTCATTACATGTTCATAACTATCGTCAGCTTCCTGGTTATGCGACTCGGTTTTGGTAATAATATTTGGTAATGATTTGCTTGCAATCAGATTAATACCAACTCTAATAATAATATACGTAATTAGTAAAGAGTTGAGATTGTTCTCACGAAAAATCTATTAGTAATTGTTTACGAGTAAATTATGTGATTCTAAATAATTAAAATTGACAAAAATTAGAAATAATCAAAATTGGAAAATTAAGGAACAAACCTTAGTTTTGGGTCACTTCTGTTAATAAACTAGTATGGATCAACGATATAAATTTAAATTAAATTCATTAACAAATATTCATTGAATGGTGTTCTCTCTTAGGATTAAATGTATAAAAACTTGTATTCTAATCACTCTTATTAACTAACAACTTAGATACGATCTTAAGTTTACTTAATTAATAGCTTTAAGAATTAAGAGAATTCATGAGCAAGACAATACACATTCGATATTTAATCTAGATAAATATCTTTCTTATAATTTTCAATACTTAACATAAAAGATGGTAATCTTATTTGCCACTTTTGATTAACAAAATTGAATGTCAAATCTTACTAATCTGGCTGTAAATTAAATCAATCAATTCTTAATTGCACAACCAAAAGATCAACCAATTCAATTATAAAAAGCATACAAAAGACACTTAATATTAGTCAATGAAATAAACTTTATTCAGAAAATTTCATACCTACTAGATGATAACGTTGGTTTCCTTTAACTAAAAAGAAGGATTTAGCTACTCATAACAGTTATGAAACTTGATAGAAGAATAGCTGAGCGTCTGGTCTCTATATCAACTTTTTTTTCCAGAAAAACAAAAAAACTTTCTAAAAGAAAACAAGAACGTGAACGATATCCTCCCTTTTTAAAATTATTTGATCAAATACACTTTTCCATGAAATCAGGTAGCAAATTCACACATAAGGAAAACAACTTAATTCCCAAAATAATTAGAATCCTAAGTGAAAAACCGTATGTGTAAATTAATTCGCGAACAAACCAATTTTACGTGATTGTCTCTGGCACAAATAAGAACTCAAATAATTAGTCAAGCAAAAATATCAGACGACACTAAAAATTTGTCAACGCAGTTTAGTACTCCTTGCCTACGTCTGCAGGGCCCTCACCCAGATTAAAACTTTCACCGAAGTACAATATAACTACTCAAGGCTTTACTGAGCCGACACCGCTCAACTCTTGACACTACTACTCAATCTCACTTCCTGTGAAAGATTTTCACACCCAATAACACGACCGACTTGTGTCAACCTCGACAAAAGATTTTTCTAAACAACTTTTAATAGAAGACAATTAATTAAAAAAAACTCAAGTGATTAATCAACTAAGAACAGAACAGTAAAACACTTGAGATAAAAGAATCTTCCTTATTATCAGCTTTTCGAAATAAATCTGAACAATTGTCGACCAGCTGAAACAATATGCAAGAGCAATTATCTTTCCAGCCGTGTGTTACTTCAGCATTCAATACCAAATCAAAAACCCAACACCAAAATCACACACTCCTCTTGAACACTCACGCACTTCACACTCACAGATTAGCCATAGTATTATTTTCAACTCAACATTTCAAATCACAGCCCATCAATTAATTCTTCAATATCAACCCTTCACCTATACTCACGCATCTAATGGTTTGTGACAATTTCGTTCAATGCTTCCACCAAAATACACGCACATACTTCACCCAATCAGCTGTCACTGACATCCACTGCACTCAACACACATACAACTCACGCATACACACCAAAATAAACTGCTAGTCTTATATGTTATTCACCAAAGGACCACACCATATATTTCTGCCACAAGTCTAATGATGTAGGACAATTGGCTTTGGAGTTTGAAGAAGAGATGGACAAAAGACTAGCTAAAAGATCTGTTATGAAGAAACGGGCATAACTTTTAGTTCGGGAGTCAGATTTCCTATTATAATATGTTTTCGTAAAGCTTTTGGTTGTCTTTTATTTAGTAAATGTCTAATTTGGTCTTTTTCTTAAATTAGGTTTCCAGAGATTATTTAAGGCTCTTTATGTTCTGATTTGACGGTGGAATAAAACATATTAGTTTTGGTTTCTATTGTTTTCTGGTGGATTCCGGATTGTTTGTGCTTGGGATTTATGCTAGTAAACTCAAAAATTTCGTTCTGCGTCAAGTGGTATCAGAGTTAAGGATTTGCCTTGTTCGATGGCCAACAACGAAACCGGAAGACTTAACCCCTGCAACGCTGGTCGTAGGGATACTGATGCTGATTTATGGCCAGCGATTAATAAGTACCAACAGGCGATGGATAGGTTGGAGGCCATGCTACAGCAACTGTTGGAGCGGCAACCAAATCCCAATGCCCCTATTAACAATGCTCCTGCCCCTGCCAATAGAGGTGGACGTCCGCCTAGGGCAGTGAGACACGTGCAGTTTAAAGATTTCAGTGATGAAGATTCCAATGAGGATTTTGCAGATTACCAAGGAAATCGTCAACAGAATCGAAACCAACCTGACTATAGAATCCGCGTAGACATTTTGTTATTCTATGGAAAACTGCAGATTGAAGAGTTCCTGGACTGGATTTTTGAGGTTGAGAGATTTTTTGAGTTTACTGAAGTCGCGGAGGAACGACAAGTCAAGCTGGTAGCGTATAAGTTGAGAAGCAGGGTTGTTGTTTGGTGGGAGAAGTTGCATATGGATAGATGACGACAAGGCAAGACTCCTATACTATCCTGGAGGCGAATGAAACAACTTATGATGAACAGGTTTTTACCTCCAGATTATGAACAATTTATTTTTTAGAGTTTTCATAATTGTGTGCAGGGTAACAAGACTGTTGCAGATTATACTAAGGAGTGGTCTAGGCTGTCGGTTCGAAACAACCTAAATGAGACTGAGGGACAACAGGTGTCCAGATATGTGGGGGGATTAAAGTCAACCATTTGAGACAAGATTGGACTGTAAGTCATTTGGACAGTAAATGAGGCGCATAACATGGCCTTGAAAGCAGAGTTAATGGAGAAAACACCCAATCGTTTTTCAAACTACAAGAAAGACATGGGTGAATCGTCCATTGCAGTGGCGAATAGGGATCAATTTTCATCAGGTGACGGGCAAAATTAGTTTAAAACTGTTGCAGATCAGACCCAAAGGAGTACGGTTTCTAGTAATAACCACACTAGAGCACGTCCAACAACAGCAGTAAAGGAAGCCCCACGAGCGCCAAATCTGTATACTAAACCAAGCGGGTTTAAATGTTATATGTGCGATCAACCAGGCCATCATTCAAATGAGTGTCCAGCTAGGAAACCAGTGAATTTCGTAGATGTTGGAGAGAATGACGAGGAGGATCAATATGTTGAAGAAGGAGAAGACAGGGATGAACTGTTGGATGGTGCGGAAATTGCGGAGGAACAGTGTTGACTCCCTGAAATATTTTTCGTTAAATTAAGCATAACAGTTTATAGAATAAATGCATAGGAATGAATTGAGGGCATTTTTGACATGTAACTTAAGTACCAAAAGAGCCTAAGCTTTTAAGGAAGGGTAAAGTGGAC
>JAOQMS010000006.1:1880803-1895160 GCA_027563885.1 Erythroxylum longipes | reverse complement strand
TAATAATTATTAAAATTTAATTACATATAATTTAATTATGAAAATTAAATTATTCATAATTTTTATTGATAATTAATTTTAATTTATTAAATATATAATTTTGAATTTGATTATTCATTATTTTTATTAATAATTAAATAATATATATTTAAATGATAGTAAATCAGATTATGAAAAAAAACAGAAATAGGAAACAAAAACTACTTTTTATAGTTTTCGTAATTTTTGAAAACTGGAAGAAACTAAAACCAAAGACAAAAACTGAAAACTCAAATAAACAGGTTTTTTTACTGAATTTGAAAACAAAAACAAAAAACAAAAAATAAAAATGGAAACAAACACCCCCTTAGTGATGCATCGCATACCGAAAGTGGAACACTTATGACCAATAATTTTATGCTATTGTTCGTGCTTTAAAGCATTGGGAGCACTATCTGATTCAGTGAGAATTTATTCTTTACACTGATCACCAAGCTTTGAAGCATCTGAACAATCAGAGAAGTTTGAGTAATATGTATGCTCGGTGGTCAACCAATTTATAGAAGTTTCCTTTTGTTCTGAAGCACAAATCGGGTGTACTAAATAAGGTAGCAGATGCATTGAGTCGGCACGCAAGTTTGTTGGTCACTTTGCAACCAGAGATTATTGGGTTTGAGTTTTTGAAAGACTTGTATCCAGATGATGAAGATTTCATAGAGGTATGGGAAAAATGTGTTCTTAAACAAACAGAAGGTGAATTTCACATAGTTGATGACTATCTGTTCCGTGGCAATCAATTATGTATTCGGCGAAGCTCCTTGAGAGAGAAGCTGATTCGAGAATTACATGGTGGAGGTTTGAGTGGTCACTTGGGGCGTGACAAGACTATCTTGGGGGTAGCTGAACAGTATTACTAGCCTCAGTTGAAGTGCGACGTGGGTAACTTTGTTTGCAAGTTTTACATTTGTCAGACTTCTAAAGGGCAAGTGCAAAATACAGGTCTTTACACGCCACTACCTGTACTAAATGCCATATGGGAGGATTTGTCGATGGATTTTATCTTGGGTCTTCCACGAACTCAGCGTGGGGTAGACTCAATGTTTGTTGTAGTTAACAGGTTCTCCAAGATGGGGCACTTTATACCTTGTCGGAAGACTTCTGATGCGTCTCATGTAGCTCAACTGTTCTTTCGTGAGGTGGTTCGTTTACATGGAGTTTCTCAGTCTATCACTTCTGATAGGGATCCGAAGTTTCTTAGCCATTTTTGGGTTACATTATGGCGACGAATGGATACTACTTTAAAGTTCAGTAGCACTGCGCATCCGCAGACTGATGGGCAAACTGAAAATCTGAACTAAATATTAGGAAATTTAATTCAAAGCATTTGTGGGGATAAACCAAAACAGTGGGTTATGACACTGGCTCAAGCTGATTTCGCATATAATAATGCAGTCCACACTACTACTGGTAAATCTCCTTTTGCTTTAGTGTATTTGCAGCCTCCTAAGCATGAGTTAGATTTAGCACGTCTTCCTAAGGTTGCTGGAGCTAGTATTGCTGCCGAGAACATGGTTGAGCAAGTTCGCGATGTTCAGGCTAAAGTGAAAACCTGGTTGGAAGAGAAGAATGCAAAGTATAAAGCTGCAAAGAGGCGTAAGAAATTGTTTGCTGAGGGTGATCAGGTTATGGTGTTTCTGCGTAAGGAAAGGTTCCCAGTTGGTTCCTATAACAAATTGAAGGTAAGAAAATATGGGCCATATCAGGTGATTAAAAAGATCAACAATAACGCCTACGTGATCGACTTACCTATTGATATGAACATATCTCGTACTTTTAACGTAGCTGACTTTTATGAGTTTTATGACGATGTTCTGCTTTATCCGAAATATAACTCGGGGTCAAGTTCTTCATAGGTGGGAAGGACTGATATAGGACAATTGGCTTTGGAGTTTGAAGAAGAGATGGACAGAAGACTAGCTAAAAGATTTGTTATGAAGAAAAGGCATAACTTTTAGTTTGGGCATCAGATTTCCTATTATAATATGTTTTCGTAAAGTTTTTGGTTGTCTTTTCTTTAGTAAATGTCTAATTTGGTCTCTTGCTTAAATTAAGTTTCCAGAGACTATTTAAAGCTCTTTATGTTCTAATTTGACGGTAGAATAAAAATTATTAGTTTTGGTTTCTATTGTTTTTTGGTGGATTCCAGATTGTTTGTACTTAGGATTTACACTAGTAAACCCAAAGATTCCGTTCTGCGTCATCTAATATCTTCAATATCTCATATGATAGCAACAACGTCTAATGTAAGGCACAAACCCTTCTAATTCAAAAAAAAAAAAACTTGCGGCAATCTGTCCAGCCACAACACCTACGTTTCTTTTCTCACAAAAAAAAAACATCTTAACTCACGTATTATGTAAAACAATTTTCTTGATCCTTATCCCAAAAAATCTCGCAGTATACATATGAAGCACAAACATGATAACGATAGACTACTACTTTATGTAGAATTCTTTTTCATATATAAGTGTAACAACCACATCACTTTGAATCCAAGTCCAATTAATATCTTATATGTTCAATTATTACATAAGATGTCAAAACAAAATAAAAAGATATATACCATATATCTAACACTAAGTCTATCAAATCTCCTTTCAAATCATATTTTGGTAATAAATTTTTTTCTTGCATGTACTCACACTTAGTCAAATTTTTCTGCTAGTTAAAAATTCAAATTGTCTTTGCTTTTCTTACATCTTTTTTATTCAAATTCAACTCCTATGTGTTTAAAATTATCTGATAACAATTAAAAAATAAGTTCATTAATTTTAAATAAAAATTTCAACACATTAAAAAAAATTATATCTAAAATTAACTCAAAAATAATAACTTATCAATATTGTATATAGAACCTTATCAAATGCCAAGTACTCGGAATCTAAACCTATAGAGACCCAGCAAGCCCGCTGATTCACTGTGTCGAGAGATTGACAAGTGGTGATCCATGCAAGTGCAGGAATTTCCAACTCCCAATGTCTAAGCTGCTCCGTGTTCTAACACTCCCACGTATGAATTTAAGATACTAAAGCAGTCATTTGCTTAACTTCGAAGTTTGTTTTTGGGATCCTCATGGTGTTCTTATCCTTCTTAATTGCCACATGAGCTTTTGTACGGACAAATATCTTGAGCCAAGTGTGTTCATGAGAGAAAACATACAGCTTTGTTGTGGACACGTTAGGTCTGGTTCTTCTTCCCAAGTGTAAGCTAAAAGCCAAGCAAGAGACACGTTCCCTTTCTTCCATTTCAGCCATTTTATCTTTCCTTCCTCTATAAATACCAAACCCTACGAGCTGATCATATCATAAAACCAGTAATGAGTGGTTTTGGAGGGAAAAAACAGATCAAAAAGCCTGCACAGGGTAGGTCCAGGAAAGGTTGCATGCGAGGCAAGGGTGGTCCTGATAATGTTCTCTGCACTTACAAAGGTGTTCGTCAGCGAACTTGGGGTAAATGGGTCGCCGAGATCAGAGAACCAAACCAAGGGGCTCGTCTCTGGCTTGGCACTTTCGAGACCTCCCACGAAGCTGCCATGGCCTATGACTCTGCTGCTCGTAAGCTCTACGGGTCCGAAGCAAAACTCAACTTGCCGGAGTTGTACCCAACCGACCGGTTCTCATCTGCAGATTCACAAACGGGAAACCAAGATCAAGCACTTCACGATGATCCCAGTTTTGCACGTCCCACAGTATCGAGTGCGATAATCGGAGGTCATCAAGAGAGAGTAGTGTATTTTCCCAGCGAAAACGTTGAATCCAATGGTGAGGTGGTGGAAAATGGGAACGAACCAGAGGTTTGGTCGAACTTGAAAGTTGACTTGCCACTGTTCGACGATTCAATCTGGACAGAAGCAGCAATGTCGATAGATTTTCCGGGGACCGCAGACCCTGGAATTTTTGCCAGCAAGTTGATTGACGGAACTTGCTGGGAAGCTTTGCAGACTCCGGCCCAGAGAAGAAGAAACCTTTGACTATCTCTGATAGAACACGATATGTTCTGTTTCTTTGTAGATGTTTATAAAGCTTGTAATAATTTACAACAACAACGTTATAAAATCAATACCTTTTTATTCAATTTTTACATAAAGATATTGTTTTAAATCAAGTTATTAAAATTTTAAAATTTTGAAGTCCTAATTAAAAACCTTAAAAGTACATGTGGGATGATACTCTACATAACTTCTGCAAATTTACATGTTCTGATCACTTATCCTGGGATCAGAAAGTGGCAATATCACCAGAATCCGATACTAATTCTTCCAGGAAATTCCAATGCCTGTTGAGTAACCATACAGAATCAGCTTCTACAGCATACCCATCTTGATTACGATTCCAACTGAAATAAGCATGAGTCCTATTCTTTATGTCCAGAAAACCATGGCCGAAGCTAGCTTCACGATATGCTGAGTAGCTTGGTTGAGGCTGTGTCATTCTGCAATATAAGAGAAACCATGGTATCAATTTGAAGCACGTGATCAGTAAGGAAGGTTAATCACAATAAACAATACGTACTCAGTGACCAATCCTTCAAGATTTCCTCCATCTCCAATGGTTATATAGACAGGGGCATGTTGATCCCTTATGGGAGTACACAATCCATTTACAATGTTGTATGCTATATTTGAGATGCGTTCCTGATATGAAACAACATTTAATGGTGTCCGCTCAGAATTGGTTTCTAGGAAATTAATGATGTTGGAAAGGAAATCCGCACTTACCGATCGTTCATAGGCATGGACATGGCCGGAAAAGACAATATCAACTTTGTATTCCACAAACCATTTCTCATACATCACTCTCATGGTTTCCCCTTCCATATAATGATGTACGTAACTGCTATATAATGGACAATGCATAAGAACAATAAGCCAAGGTGTTTCTGTCCTGTTCACCTTAAGCAGCTCCTTTACTAGCCATTTATATTGAGGAGTGTATTTCCCTGCAAAGAAAAATCCCCATGCACATATGCTTCCAATCATTTTTCAAGCTGATTTTGTACAATCAAAAAGGACAATGTCCATCCAGTGCAGATTTTGTTCTCTTAACTTTTTTGATCAGAAACCATATACTAAGAGCATACAAGCACCTTGAGCAGAGATCAAAGTTAAAACTCTTACCAAAACCAGAGTAACTAGACATGACAATGATGTATGCTGAAGCTCTCTTGATGGAGTACCACAATGGAGATGTACTATCAGCTGCCTGGTACGGGACGTGGTAACGGTGTATATAAGGTTTAAATGGTATAGGTTCACCCTGTAACAGCATGAACAGATTCGATCATTTTAGAAACACTAATCATGGTCAAAGCTCCCCTGAAACATGAACTTTAACCAGGCAAGAGTAGAAAATAAAATGGCACTGAAAAACTGAGGGGGGATATGAAGATGGTACAAGATCAGGAGCAAAATCAATTTCATGATTCCCAGCGGTCCAAATCCAAGGTTGATAAGCAACATTTCTCTCTATGAACCTTCCCCATGTATCCCACCTTCTGTTATCATGATATGGATAGTCATCAGCATAAGAAAGATCCCCAACAAACAACAATGTCTGTCCCTTCACCGGACTTGACTCGTAGTGCGTAAGCGTCCTGTTGGAATCATGGGTTTGTCCCAAATCCCCTGATCAAAATGCTAAATAGAGTGAGATGAAGATAACATCCCGCAATCAAACAACAACAATAACAATGCAAACTACCTATAAGGCCAAAAGTGTAAGGGACATCGGGGCCAGGTTTGGGCGGAGTTACAAACCAAAATCGACGAGTCGTGTTTCCAATCCCAACCTCGTAGTAATACTTGGTATCAAACTGCATTCAGGACTCAATCAAGTGACAAAACAAGATTTATTTATGCACAGATTCACAAGGACCAGAGACAGAGACTGCTAATGAAGAGAAATTACTGACGAGTAGTAAACAACGCATACCTCCAAATCTGTAATTGTGCAGTGATGAATGTAACCAGAAGTGTAATTGAAATACTTATACTTTGTAAGGATACCTTCTGCCCGATTCTTAAGCTCACTGTTCTCAACCCAGTAAAGCACTGAATTGGAACCAGGTTCATCTGGGGTCACCCAAGAGACAATCACCCCTTTTCCCTCGTGATCTCCTTGTGTTATATGCACCTTAAATAGTTTCAATTATAAATTAGATAAACCAAGTACAGTCATCTCAATCCAACAAGAACAACTCTTTCCTCCCAAACTAACAAAATGACAAAATCAGCTAGTGCTCTTCTCACAAAAAAGGAGTGATTGATC
This sequence comes from Erythroxylum longipes, assembly GCA_027563885.1. NCBI lineage: Eukaryota > Viridiplantae > Streptophyta > Magnoliopsida > Malpighiales > Erythroxylaceae > Erythroxylum > Erythroxylum longipes. The sequence goes on along the minus strand of JAOQMS010000006.1, from coordinate 1,888,855 downwards.
TTAAACAGAAAACGCACCTGTTGAGGAGCATTATAACCGGGAGGCACCCTAAACACATCACTGTCCAGTGGCATATCCCGGGACAAGTCATCGTTCCTGACATAGCTGCTTGTTCTTCCACCATTAGAGGCTTCCAAAACACTCAGTATCAAACCGAAAACAAGAGCAATATTAAAATCAAAGCCCCTCGTCGCCATTCCCTTAAAAATGAAAATTCATGCAGTTGCTAGAGAGTCTAGGCTCGTTTCAGTAGAAAAGTTGAAGCCTTTTATATGCATGCTTGCTTGGGAACCGCGGAATATTCATCTTTTTATGCGAATCTTAAAGATTTTTATACTCCCAAACCTAATTTGTTTCTGACATTGATCGTTGATCTTTGAGCTTGTTGTCTTGAGCTTCGACAGTAAAAGGAAAAAGGAGTTTGGGCAGTCAATATCGTCTTTGTCACGCAAAACGGGAGCAATCCTTTCAAACTTATTATCCATTATTATCCATAATTTTAAATTATATGTTGAGCAATCCTTTCAAACTTAAAACTTACCTAAAGTCTTTAGATTGGAAAATTTTTAATTGAGCTCAAGCTCAATTACGAAGCCTGACTTTGGACATGGGCTCAGGCCAGCCGCAGCAATCCCTAGTCTGAGTTCATGCTCATTTGGATTTAGATAAAGAAAAGTACGTGAACACTTGTACCTATTACGTTGCAATTGTGAAGGAAATTGCAGCCCAATTTGAGTATACTGCTATTGGGATAAGCCCTTAACGTCTGGGGGCTCAGGAGCAAGTCCAGCTTAAGTTTACGTGGCGAATGGCGGAACATAGAGGGAACGTAGCAATCTTCGCAAACAGATCCTGCCTGGAAGTGTTCGGACACTCAAACCAGACAAACTTGTCTATCCAAAGACGGTCAACCTTTTGTACACAAAACTCGGGCGGCAGTTTGAACAGTACGTCCATTGTCGCATCCCATGGATCAATCAAAATCAATAGCAGTGTAAAAGAAATAGATTTTATTTTTGTACTTAAATTTTTTTTAAATTTTTAGAAATATAATTTTTAAATTTTGATTAAAAACAGCGACAAAACACATGAGTGTAAATACCATACATAAATTAATCAAATGTTATTAATATAGTAACCTAATTAAACTCTTAACATCAGCTTGAACCAATTAAACTTAATTTAAGTCAACAATTTAAGATATTTATAATAAATCATGATTAATTAGTTCATCTTAAATTTAATAATTAAGATGAATTATTATGTAATTAATATTCAATTGGTCCATATCTAATATTTATATAGCTTATTTTAAAAATAAAAATTACAAAAATTAAAAGCTTTAAAAATTTAAAACTTTTTTAAATTCTTAGATTAGCCAACCAATTACACTGGACTTCAATCATCTTTGAACCCTTTACAGCTAATCCAATACCATTTCACATATTCTTACTGGAGCCGGCAATAGCCACTTATAATGGATTAACGTACACTTCTTCCATAGCCAATTAAGCATTATTATTATTACAAGGGACCTGGCATGACTGCATGAGCGAGTTGACCTCATCAGTTACAAGAGAAGCGGTCTTGTTCTTGCATATGTCCTTGATACAATTTGAGAGTTGCTACTTCTGAAACAGATTGGAACCTGTAAACTACTGACAATGGAGAGTTTCATCGAACCTGCAGAAGATCCATCGACAGAGAGGTCCATTGTTCCACCACCACCTGGAAAATTCTTTGAACAGAACGAGCAGGTACAACCTTAATGACAGGAACAATGTCTCTTTTGAAGTTTTGTTTATTTAACGTACGTGTAATGAAAAATTTCATGCAGGAAGAAAGATTGTCAAACCATTTGGTTACAAATGGTACCGTTGATTTTCGAGGCAGAATAGCTGATAAGCGGTCTACAGGAGGATGGAGAGCCTCTCCGTTCATTATAGGTATTTGAAACGAACAATCTCTTCAATTATCTATAATATTGTTATTATCAATGATTAGAAACCCGGTTTTTAACCAATTCAATTGGTTCAACCATGAAAACTTTAAACTGTTTAATTTTTTGGTCGATTCTCAATTTTTCAGTTTGATTTACTTTCATAATTTTTATTTTTAAAAACTCATTAATACTAAAATCAATTAATTAATTTTCATTTAACAATCTCATCTTTAAATTTAAATTTAAATTTTTTGATAAATAAGGAATATTTTTTAATCTTATTTTAAATTCTTTAATTTTATTCAATTTTTATTCAATTTTATAACAGTTTAATACCAATTGAATTTTTAAATCTTAAACCTCTTGTCTTACCGGTTTAATTTTCGGTTTTTAAAACATTGGTTACTATCACTTAATTTTATATTTTTTCATCTATTTTTATTATAGATGTCAAAACGGACTCGATCTAGCTTGTATTTTGACCCGGGTTGACCGGATCACGGACCGGCCTGACCGTTACTTTCAAAATAACGTCGTTTTAAAATTTTTTCTAAAAATACAATAATGGGCCGGGTTGGCCGATCAGCCCGTGGTCGGGCCGGGCTATCTCTAATTTTTATTGAAATCGTAGTATTAAAATTGAGAGTTGAGAGGCTTTTGATTAATGAATGGGATGCAGTGAATGAGGTGGCAGAGAGGTTGGCATTTTTTGCTATAGCAGTGAACATGGTGAGCTATTTGGTGGATGAAATGCATCAAGTACTTCCAGATGCTGCTACTCATGTAACTGATTGGATTGGAGCTGCATATGTTCTTACGCTGTTTGGAGCATTCCTCGCTGATGCTTATCTTGGACGATTCAAAACCATCATCATCTTCTCTTGCATTTATGCTGTGGTAAGATTCAGAAAACCCTATATCTTTAGAGTTGGCAATGTACCGAATATGATTATTTTAAAAGGTCAAGGACGATTAAAATATGATTAATTCAGATTGAAGTTAACAAATCAGGTTTAGTTTGATCATACTTCATATTGATATTAGCTTTGACAGACCAGTTCAAAGTCTACTTCAAATAACATTATTTTAAGTAAAATTATCAAAACAATATTATTTTAGTTTTAAGTTTATAGAAATTTTAAAAATCAGATGATATCACCTTAGGCAATTTGTTTGGATTTGAGTCGTGTCATGTTAGCCCATTCAAGTTTCGGGCTTGCACATTTTTAGGATTTAGCTAGGTCGAATCGGGTCAAGCCAACAAATCGGAGCTTATTGATATACTTAAAAGTTGGAATACACTTATGATCAAGTTTTAGGTTAATCCAAAAAACCCTAGCCTAATCGGACTTTAGGCCCAAAATTGAGGCTCCAAGTCAATTTAAGTTGAGTTAGAACTAAATTGAAACTCATAAATTTTTTCTAGATTTGAGCACAACCTAAATTCTAACCAAATCGACATTTATCGGTCGAATTAGGCTTGAGCCTTCTTGTTTTACTATGAATTCCTCTCCCATCCATCCTATGTAAGTTGTAAGTTCTAGTTTGATTGTACTGAAAACATAAATACTAACTATACCACAATGCTTAAATGTGCCAGGGAATGGTTTTGTTGACACTCTCTGCCTCAATAGACAGCTTTCGTCCAGCACCATGTAGTTCAAGACCATGCACTAATAAAGCAACAGACAACCAAACAGCATTCCTTTACGGTGCACTGTACCTCATAGCACTCGGTACCGGAGGCATCAAACCGTGTGTCTCATCGTTCGGAGCAGACCAATTCGACGAGGCAGACCAGAAAGAGCTTCCAAAGAAATATGCTTTCTTCAACTGGTTCTTCTTTGCCATAAACATGGGTGCACTTATTGGGATTACACTAATGGTGTATATCCAAGAAAAGAAAGGATGGGGATGGGGTTTTGGAGTACCTACTGGTGTTATGATTCTTTCCATCATCATTCTCGCAGCTGGTTTACCTTTTTATCGTTTCCAAAAGCCCATGGGAAGTCCTTTTACCAGGTTTGTTCAGGTTTTTGTGGCTTCTGTCAGGAATTTTCTGAGAGGGGTTCGTGTAAGAAGTGAATACGAGCTTTTTGAGGTCACTACAGAAGAAAGTGACATCAAGGGTGCTAGAAAACTCCCTCATACCTCTGAATACAGGTGAATGTTGTTTTCCACCATTACTAATAAACATTAGACTTTGCTTAATGTTCATTATACTCTTACAAGTGAGATTGATTCCTGATTCATTGTATTCAGGTTCTTGGACAAGGCAGCGGTGGTAACAGACTCAGAAAACATCACAAGGAACCGATGGAAACTCTGCACAGTGACACAAGTAGAAGAATGTAAATCCTTCATCAGGATTCTCCCAATTTGGGCATCAACAATCGCTCTCGAGATCTCCTTTGCACAGCTTTCCACATTCTTCATCCAACAAGCCACCATTATGGACCGTAAACTCGATCATACCAACTTCACGATCCCATCAGGGTCTGTTCCAATATTCTCAGCGATCAATGCCTTGATTCTTGTGCCCATCTACGAAAAGCTCCTCGTACCAATTCTCAGGAAACGCACCGGACAACGCCGTGGAATAACATCATTGCAACGCATGGGGGTTGGTCTGTTCATCTCCATCTTCGCTATGGCATCAGCTGCTTTGGTAGAGAAGAAGCGACTCGACGATCCTGACAAAGCAAACGTGTCTGTGTTTTGGTTATTTCCTCAGTTTTTTCTTGTGGGCAGTGCAGAGGTTTTCACCTACGTAGGACAGTTGGAGTTTTTTTACGATGAAGCAACTGATGGGACAAGAAGTATTAGCAGTGCCATGTTTCTTAGTGAGATTGGGATTGGAAGTTGGTTGAGTACTGCCATTGTTAAGATTGTTCAAAAAACAACTGGTGGGATAGAGAAAGGTTGGTTGAGGAATACTCTTAACAGAAGCAGGCTTGACTACTTCTACTGGATACTGACCGCCATTAATGTGCTTAATCTGGTGGTGTATTTGGTTCTGGCTATGCGTTATAAGGGTAGGACGAGTTCAGGTGGAAGAGTGAGCAACGACGCCATGGCTCAGATGGGTGATGGTCCCTTCGTCAGACGCTCGAGAGACGACGGTAACGGAGATCTTAGGAGTGTGGCCTTTTGATTGAAATGTGTTGTCCTAATCTAATAATAGAATTTGATGTCTCAAATGTTTCATTTACTTGTGTAATAGCAAATGTGTGTGTTTTTTTTACTTCTTTTTGTCAAATTGTTAGGAATGCGCACTTCTTTGGTTGACATAAATTCTTTGTGAGGAAAGTAATCCTTTTCTTAAAATTTATATTATTATGTTTAGTTTTTTTAGGTAGTTACGAAAGTAAAAGTTTTTCTAATTTAAAGAAAATAGTAGCATTTTATTTGGATTCTAAATCTCATCACCCCTTGGTATTTAGATTACTTCCCTCAAGAATTTAATCTAAACAATATGCTAGTCAATTCAATTATTTCTTCTCTCTCAACTCTACAACAACTCTTTTATAAAACCCTTCCTTTTCTTCAACTATTCTTATTATTCTCACGTTAATAGGATTTTGGATATTTTTGCTCAGAAGTTTCAATCGACAATCTTTTCCTTCTTACTTAACTTTTGTGTAATTTTTGTTTGATTTATGAAAGCAATTAATATTATATGATTAAAATATCATAAATGAAAAAAATTATCATTTAATAATATAACTTATATTACAAATTAACATTATTTAACAATTTTCATTTTTATTCAGTTTGTAGAGATATAATTATAAAAACAAGTCAAAATTAAATTACATTCCATGAAATACCGTTGTATACCAAACACTATAATAAAAATTATCTCAACTTTCCTAATAGAATTATTATAAGTATCCAAATATGTGAATATGTTTACTTTCTATAGATTTATTTTCTGAATAATCAAATTCCAAATTCACTTGGGTTTTTTTTTGGGAAGATGGGTGGGAAAGTTTCAGTCTATAAAGAATGAAAAAAGAGTAGTTGATTTTATATTATGATTATAGGAGCAATATTTTGATACCAGACTTTCGAGAATTACTTAATATCCCCCAATAATGAGAGGATTGAAAATCATTTCTTAAGTAACGGACAAATGTAACAATATAATTAATTAAATAATTACAATAAAATTAATTAAAATAATATTACATTATATTGTAATTAATTAATTAAAATAATATTACAATATAATTAATTAATTATATTTTTCTCTTTTTTAGCAATTAAATATATTAAAATTTGATGTAAAATAAAATTTCAAAAAACTTTTATTTCTTAATATTTTTAACAAACCAATTAGTGTCAATAGTAATGGTAATCATTTTTTCAATGTAACCAATCATCATAATTATAATGATTATATCGATTTTCATTGCTTACTATATTCATTATCATTCATATTATCATTTTCTCATTTGAGCCAACTGACCCCTAAGATAGAGAAATGTTGTAGAATTGACTTCTTAGTCATCAATTACTTACAAAAAAAAAACTATTTTGTTGCTCAAACCTGTATTTAGTCACCAAAAAAAAATCTTATTAAATTAAATTCGTTTTTTACTTTTATATAAGTATTTTACCTTTTATTTAAATTAATATAACTATTTATAATGACATGGTTAATTAAATGACCAATAATTAAATTTTTAAAGAAAATTGAAATTAAAAATTGTTTTTATATGGTTAAAAATAAAAAATTATATATTGTAAATAAACAATTTATTATAAAACTGTAAAACTTCTATAATAAAATATTAAATAAATTAGTTATTTATATATTTCATATAAAATATGAGCTTTACGTTCGAACAAAACTAAAAAGAATTAAGACTTTTCCCTTTTCACATATTAACATTAATATTAATATGGTGACTTAATATAACATTATTGGTTATGATACCCCAAATCATCCAAAACATCACTAATGCATACACTGTCCCTTTATGCTCATAGATATATCATGTGATTATACATCAAGTATAATTGCCCGGGCTGATATGGTAATGAAGGAAAGATTCTTCCTTAGACACTCTTGATAATTCATTTTAGCTTAACTGCTTTCCTAATATGCTCTGTTGGACTGTATACATCTTAGCACTTGGAAAAACATATTAAAGTAGCAACACCAAGCCTTGACTTCATATCATAGTTCTAAGTCGAAGGATTTTATTCAATTAGACACTAAAGTCTATGGGATCACACAGTGACAGAGAAAGGGATTTAACTGTCACTCCACAAGTAGGTCGTTATATAGCACATACAGTATGAAATGTGTGTCATAGCATAGCTCCCACTAATTAAACTGGGACTGTCACTTTTCTATGCCATACAAATCATGAATCTAGCTTTACTGAAAAGTTAATCCGAGCCACTAGATTAACATACCTCATGCTAATCTTGACACTCAAGATTTGGCTTTAAGGCTTCAATGTGAAATCTGACTTTTTCACATTTTACTCATCAGAGTCTCATCTTAGACTTACTAAGGCGACTAGTTAAATAAAAAAAAATATCACGCACACTACACAAGTATGAAGATAACATAATATTACATACACTCAATATTAATATTATGAAGTCTCATCCTACGCGCTACTCAAGCATTAGGGCGATTACCTGTGTGACAAGGTCAATCAAAAGCCTAGTGACATTACAATGTGCCTTATCATGTAATTGCGTACCAATGAACATTTGAGAAAAACTTTTATTAAACAAATGCTCGTTACAATTAAAACACGTCCAATATACAACAAGATACAACTCAATGGAAAAAACTAAACCCTACGAAAACCTAAACTCGTCACATGAGCCTTGAACAAATCTCGAGGAATAGGTTTAGTTAAGGGATCAGCTACCATCTTGTTAGTAGGTATATACTTTATGGCAATCTCTCTATTTTTTATGGCATCTCTTACAAAATGATAACGCCTTTTAATGTGCTTAGATTTTCTATGAAACTTCGGATCTTTAGCAAACTGTATGGCAGTAGTATTGTCACATAACATTTCAATAGGATCATTAACTCTAGGAGTAAGATTAAGATCCTGAAGAAAACTTCTCAACCATAT